>JAUPTC010001019.1:0-30616 GCA_030762895.1 Sophora flavescens
TCAAAACTTTCTATTTGTCTTTTCATTTTTTCCTCTTTTCTCAACCTCTTTTTTCGCTTCTCTCTCATCTTCTTGTCACGCCTCTCATGCATTTGCCGGATCCACTCTTCAACCTCTTTCCTATGTTCTTGCACATAGTCGAAATTTTCAAATCGCAACATAGCAAAGAATACAAGTTAGAAAATAACAAAATATATATGTAAGAACCAATCCACTCACCAAGTGCGCACAATGTATATTTCACTCAATTGGCTTTTTCCACACAAGATGTAATTTTCACTCTTGCCTTTTTCCACTCAATTGTTCTCTTTTAGGCCTTAGAGGAGTCAAACACAATCCACACAAAAATCCAAAAATCAAGTAACAAAAATCGCAATACTTATCAAAACAAAGGAAACAAAAGGAAAGGCTAGAAAGGAAAATCTTTGAGAATAATGAAACAAGAAAGAAGGGAAATATTTCAAGAACTCAAAAGGCCCAAATATAACTTTTTCTCTTCTCTTTTTTTCTTGAAATTCTAGGTGTTGTTTTCCTCTCTTTTTTTCGATTTTGTTTTTTTTTTAATTCATACAACACACTAGAGAAAAGCTTGCAAAGAGAAACACAAATGTATTTCCATTTTTTTCGAATTTTTTTTTTGTTGTTGATTTTGGGCAGCAAGAAGATGAACACAATAACACAATAATTCCCTTCAAACAGAAACAAGAAATAATTTTTTTTTTGTTTTGGGTTTTTCTAGGTAGAAAAGAAGAAAGGTAGAAGATGAAGGACAGAAACACAAAATCCAACCAAAGCCTAAGCTTTGATACCACTTGATGACAACCAAATGGTGAGGTTGCCTTTGATGATCTTTTTGGTTGAATTTTTAACACAAATTCAGGTAACACTTTGTAACCAAGATTAAAGTGAAGAAAGAAAGAAAATGGATGAGTAAGAAGATGATGATGGCGCCACAAAACAAGAGTTTTGATAAGCCAAGTGAGGTTCGCCACAAGAATCTTGGATTCTTGATAAGAACAATAGTTTGGTTCAACCAAGAACCTAGGAGAACAAAATTCTCACAAAATGGATTTGATCCAAAAATAACATCAAAGTTATTTTATTCATGTGTTTAGGCATGTTACATTTAGGGGGTGTGGCTGCCAACATTTGGCTTCACCCTTTGTCTTCCCAATGATTCCATAACCCCCACATAACTAGCCTATTCATGACTTACTAAACTCACAATTAACTTAGCCACTTAATAGTGACTTATTACCCTCTCTCTATCATTATGTAGCAGCCACACTTATTTCTCAAATTAAAAGTGTAGCTCCCACATAATTAACAAAACATAAAAAGTCTAAAAACTTAAAGGAGTTACTATTGGTATGCAAACCAACAAGATTCCTCCCACTATGCACCCAAATTCGAAATTCTTCATAAAACCCAAGTTTATTGCACTTTATTTACTAGAAATAAACTAGAAAATGATAATATGGGAAGTGGACGTCCAAGCCCATCATGGGTCTTCAAGTTGGATGAGATAAGTAACCATTTTGTCCTCCACTCCATCAAGACTTGAACTTGGGCTTGTTTCCGTCAAGGTTGACACTATTTGGTTTAGAACTTCTTGGGCTTTCTTGGTTCTTGCTCTTGTCTTAGACCCACCAAGTCCTTTTGGTGCTCCTTGGTCCATGCTCCTTATTGGGCTCATATCATTGTTGATGACAAGTTGACTTGCCCCCCCTTGGCTCATATCATCCCCTCCTTCTTTGAGTGAATTCGACCTCGAATTGAAAACAATCTTCATCACCAAAATTAGATATTGGTGGTCCATCTAAAGTATTCCTCACAATCACATTGGGTGCTTTAGACTTAAGTTCAAAATATATCTCAATAGGAGGTAAAGCAAGAGCGGGTGATTTGTTGAGCATTTTGGAAATCATACAAGTTTTCAAACCATGGGGTACTTCCTTTTGGATGAGATTTCCAAATTTTTGCAAAAGAGTTACAACATCACTAGGCAAAAAGAGATCATTAGAAGTGTTAGCAACCAAATGAAAATTCTTGTAATAAAATATGCATTGGGGCTGCCTTGAAATTAAAACCCTCTTCTCTTCACTTTTTGTTTCCAAATAACTCTCATTTTTCTCAGTTATTTTCGCACTATTTTTCTCATTATTTTTCACACTATTTTTCTCTTTATCATCACTCTTTTTATCACTCTCTTGTTCTTCTTCCTTTTGATTGTCACTTTTCTTTTCACTCTCTTTTGCTTTTGCCTCATTCTCTTGTTTTGCTTTCTCTCTCTCTTTCCTCTCATTCTCTTTCTTGTTGGAGTCTTCCACCAACTTCTTCACATGGTCTTCAAAACTTTCTATTTGTCTTTTCATTTTTTCCTCTTTTCTCAACCTCTTTTTTCGTTCTCTCTCATCTTCTTGTCACGCCTCTCATGCATTTGCTCGGATCCACTCTTCAACCTCTTTTCCTATGTTCTTGCACATAGTCGAAATTTTCAAATCGCAACATAGCAAAGAATACAAGTTAGAAAATAACAAAATATATATGTAAGAACCAATCCACTCACCAAGTGCGCACAATGTATATTTCACTCAATTGGCTTTTTCCACACAAGATGTAATTTTCACTCTTGCCTTTTTCCACTCAATTGTTCTCTTTTAGGCCTTAGAGGAGTCAAACACAATCCACACAAAAATCCAAAAATCAAGTAACAAAAATCGCAATACTTATCAAAACAAAGGAAACAAAAGGAAAGGCTAGAAAGGAAAATCTTTGAGAATAATGAAACAAGAAAGAAGGGAAATATTTCAAGAACTCAAAAGGCCCAAATATAACTTTTTCTCTTCTCTTTTTTTCTTGAAATTCTAGGTGTTGTTTTCCTCTCTTTTTTTCGATTTTGTTTTTTTTTTAATTCATACAACACACTAGAGAAAAGCTTGCAAAGAGAAACACAAATGTATTTCCATTTTTTTCGAATTTTTTTGTTGTTGTTGATTTTGGGCAGCAAGAAGATGAACACAATAACACAATAATTCCCTTCAAACAGAAACAAGAAAATAATTTTTTTTTTGTTTTGGGTTTTTCTAGGTAGAAAAGAAGAAAGGTAGAAGATGAAGGACAGAAACACAAAATCCAACCAAAGCCTAAGCTTTGATACCACTTGATGACAACCAAATGGTGAGGTTGCCTTTGATGATCTTTTTGGTTGAATTTTTAACACAAATTCAGGTAACACTTTGTAACCAAGATTAAAGTGAAGAAAGAAAGAAAATGGATGAGTAAGAAGATGATGATGGCGCCACAAAACAAGAGTTTTGATAAGCCAAGTGAGGTTCGCCACAAGAATCTTGGATTCTTGATAAGAACAATAGTTTGGTTCAACCAAGAACCTAGGAGAACAAAAATTCTCACAAAATGGATTTGATCCAAAAATAACATCAAAGTTATTTTATTCATGTGTTTAGGCATGTTACATATAGGGGTGTGGCTGCCTACATTTGGCTTCACCCTTTGTCTTCCCAATGATTCCATAACCCCACCATAACTAGCCTATTCATGACTTACTAAACTCACAATTAACTTAGCCACTTAATAGTGACTTATTACCCTCTCTCTATCATTATGTAGCAGCCACACTTATTTCTCAAATTAAAAGTGTAGCTCCCACATAATTAACAAAACATAAAAAGTCTAAAAACTTAAAGGAGTTACTATTGGTATGCAAACCAACAAGATTCCTCCCACTATGCACCCAAATTCGAAATTCTTCATAAAACCCAAGTTTATTGCACTTTATTTACTAGAAATAAACTAGAAAATGATAATATGGGAAGTGGACGTCCAAGCCCATCATGGGTCTTCAAGTTGGATGAGATAAGTAACCATTTTGTCCTCCACTCCATCAAGACTTGAACTTGGGCTTGTTTCCGTCAAGGTTGACACTATTTGGTTTAGAACTTCTTGGGCTTTCTTGGTTCTTGCTCTTGTCTTAGACCCACCAAGTCCTTTTGGTGCTCCTTGGTCCATGCTCCTTATTGGGCTCATATCATTGTTGATGACAAGTTGACTTGCCCCCCCTTGGTTCATATCATCCCCTCCTTCTTTGAGTGAATTCGACCTCGAATTGAAACAATCTTCATCACCAAAATTAGATATTGGTGGTCCATCTAAAGTATTCCTCACAATCACATTGGGTGCTTTAGACTTAAGTTCAAAATATATCTCAATAGGAGGTAAAGCAAGAGCGGGTGATTTGTTGAGCATTTTGGAAATCATACAAGTTTTCAAACCATGGGGTACTTCCTTTTGGATGAGATTTCCAAATTTTTGCAAAAGAGTTACAACATCACTAGGCAAAAAGAGATCATTAGAAGTGTTAGCAACCAAATGAAAATTCTTGTAATAAAATATGCATTGGGGCTGCCTTGAAATTAAAACCCTCTTCTCTTCACTTTTTGTTTCCAAATAACTCTCTTTTTCTCAGTTATTTTCGCACTATTTTTCTCATTATTTTTCACACTATTTTTCTCTTTATCATCACTCTTTTTATCACTCTCTTGTTCTTCTTCCTTTTGATTGTCACTTTTCTTTTCACTCTCTTTTGCTTTTGCCTCATTCTCTTGTTTTGCTTTCTCTCTCTCTTTCCTCTCATTCTCTTTCTTGTTGGAGTCTTCCACCAACTTCTTCACATGGTCTTCAAAACTTTCTATTTGTCTTTTCATTTTTTCCTCTTTTCTCAACCTCTTTTTTTCGTTCTCTCTCATCTTCTTGTCACGCCTCTCATGCATTTGCCGGATCCACTCTTCAACCTCTTTCCTATGTTCTTGCACATAGTCGAAATTTTCAAATCGCAACATAGCAAAGAATACAAGTTAGAAAATAACAAAATATATATGTAAGAACCAATCCACTCACCAAGTGCGCACAATGTATATTTCACTCAATTGGCTTTTTCCACACAAGATGTAATTTTCACTCTTGCCTTTTTCCACTCAATTGTTCTCTTTTAGGCCTTAGAGGAGTCAAACACAATCCACACAAAAATCCAAAAATCAAGTAACAAAAATCGCAATACTTATCAAAACAAAGGAAACAAAAGGAAAGGCTAGAAAGGAAAATCTTTGAGAATAATGAAACAAGAAAGAAGGGAAATATTTCAAGAACTCAAAAGGCCCAAATATAACTTTTTCTCTTCTCTTTTTTTCTTGAAATTCTAGGTGTTGTTTTCCTCTCTTTTTTTCGATTTTGTTTTTTTTTTAATTCATACAACACACTAGAGAAAAGCTTGCAAAGAGAAACACAAATGTATTTCCATTTTTTTCGAATTTTTTTGTTGTTGTTGATTTTGGGCAGCAAGAAGATGAACACAATAACACAATAATTCCCTTCAAACAGAAACAAGAAAATAATTTTTTTTTTGTTTTGGGTTTTTCTAGGTAGAAAAGAAGAAAGGTAGAAGATGAAGGACAGAAACACAAAATCCAACCAAAGCCTAAGCTTTGATACCACTTGATGACAACCAAATGGTGAGGTTGCCTTTGATGATCTTTTTGGTTGAATTTTTAACACAAATTCAGGTAACACTTTGTAACCAAGATTAAAGTGAAGAAAGAAAGAAAATGGATGAGTAAGAAGATGATGATGGCGCCACAAAACAAGAGTTTTGATAAGCCAAGTGAGGTTCGCCACAAGAATCTTGGATTCTTGATAAGAACAATAGTTTGGTTCAACCAAGAACCTAGGAGAACAAAATTCTCACAAAATGGATTTGATCCAAAAATAACATCAAAGTTATTTTATTCATGTGTTTAGGCATGTTACATATAGGGGTGTGGCTGCCAACATTTGGCTTCACCCTTTGTCTTCCCAATGATTCCATAACCCCCACATAACTAGCCTATTCATGACTTACTAAACTCACAATTAACTTAGCCACTTAATAGTGACTTATTACCCTCTCTCTATCATTATGTAGCAGCCACACTTATTTCTCAAATTAAAAGTGTAGCTCCCACATAATTAACAAAACATAAAAAGTCTAAAAACTTAAAGGAGTTACTATTGGTATGCAAACCAACAAGATTCCTCCCACTATGCACCCAAATTCGAAATTCTTCATAAAACCCAAGTTTATTGCACTTTATTTACTAGAAATAAACTAGAAAATGATAATATGGGAAGTGGACGTCCAAGCCCATCATGGGTCTTCAAGTTGGATGAGATAAGTAACCATTTTGTCCTCCACTCCATCAAGACTTGAACTTGGGCTTGTTTCCGTCAAGGTTGACACTATTTGGTTTAGAACTTCTTGGGCTTTCTTGGTTCTTGCTCTTGTCTTAGACCCACCAAGTCCTTTTGGTGCTCCTTGGTCCATGCTCCTTATTGGGCTCATATCATTGTTGATGACAAGTTGACTTGCCCCCCCTTGGTTCATATCATCCCCTCCTTCTTTGAGTGAATTCGACCTCGAATTGAAACAATCTTCATCACCAAAATTAGATATTGGTGGTCCATCTAAAGTATTCCTCACAATCACATTGGGTGCTTTAGACTTAAGTTCAAAATATATCTCAATAGGAGGTAAAGCAAGAGCGGGTGATTTGTTGAGCATTTTGGAAATCATACAAGTTTTCAAACCATGGGGTACTTCCTTTTGGATGAGATTTCCAAATTTTTGCAAAAGAGTTACAACATCACTAGGCAAAAAGAGATCATTAGAAGTGTTAGCAACCAAATGAAAATTCTTGTAATAAAATATGCATTGGGGCTGCCTTGAAATTAAAACCCTCTTCTCTTCACTTTTTGTTTCCAAATAACTCTCTTTTTTCTCAGTTATTTTCGCACTATTTTTCTCATTATTTTTCACACTATTTTTCTCTTTATCATCACTCTTTTTATCACTCTCTTGTTCTTCTTCCTTTTGATTGTCACTTTTCTTTTCACTCTCTTTTGCTTTTGCCTCATTCTCTTGTTTTGCTTTCTCTCTCTCTTTCCTCTCATTCTCTTTCTTGTTGGAGTCTTCCACCAACTTCTTCACATGGTCTTCAAAACTTTCTATTTGTCTTTTCATTTTTTCCTCTTTTCTCAACCTCTTTTTTTCGTTCTCTCTCATCTTCTTGTCACGCCTCTCATGCATTTGCCGGATCCACTCTTCAACCTCTTTCCTATGTTCTTGCACATAGTCGAAATTTTCAAATCGCAACATAGCAAAGAATACAAGTTAGAAAATAACAAAATATATATGTAAGAACCAATCCACTCACCAAGTGCGCACAATGTATATTTCACTCAATTGGCTTTTTCCACACAAGATGTAATTTTCACTCTTGCCTTTTTCCACTCAATTGTTCTCTTTTAGGCCTTAGAGGAGTCAAACACAATCCACACAAAAATCCAAAAATCAAGTAACAAAAATCGCAATACTTATCAAAACAAAGGAAACAAAAGGAAAGGCTAGAAAGGAAAATCTTTGAGAATAATGAAACAAGAAAGAAGGGAAATATTTCAAGAACTCAAAAGGCCCAAATATAACTTTTTCTCTTCTCTTTTTTTCTTGAAATTCTAGGTGTTGTTTTCCTCTCTTTTTTTCGATTTTGTTTTTTTTTTAATTCATACAACACACTAGAGAAAAGCTTGCAAAGAGAAACACAAATGTATTTCCATTTTTTTCGAATTTTTTTTTTGTTGTTGATTTTGGGCAGCAAGAAGATGAACACAATAACACAATAATTCCCTTCAAACAGAAACGAGAAATAATTTTTTTTTTGTTTTGGGTTTTTCTAGGTAGAAAAGAAGAAAGGTAGAAGATGAAGGACAGAAACACAAAATCCAACCAAAGCCTAAGCTTTGATACCACTTGATGACAACCAAATGGTGAGGTTGCCTTTGATGATCTTTTTGGTTGAATTTTTAACACAAATTCAGGTAACACTTTGTAACCAAGATTAAAGTGAAGAAAGAAAGAAAATGGATGAGTAAGAAGATGATGATGGCGCCACAAAACAAGAGTTTTGATAAGCCAAGTGAGGTTCGCCACAAGAATCTTGGATTCTTGATAAGAACAATAGTTTGGTTCAACCAAGAACCTAGGAGAACAAAATTCTCACAAAATGGATTTGATCCAAAAATAACATCAAAGTTATTTTATTCATGTGTTTAGGCATGTTACATATAGGGGTGTGGCTGCCAACATTTGGCTTCACCCTTTGTCTTCCCAATGATTCCATAACCCCCACATAACTAGCCTATTCATGACTTACTAAACTCACAATTAACTTAGCCACTTAATAGTGACTTATTACCCTCTCTCTATCATTATGTAGCAGCCACACTTATTTCTCAAATTAAAAGTGTAGCTCCCACATAATTAACAAAACATAAAAAGTCTAAAAACTTAAAGGAGTTACTATTGGTATGCAAACCAACAAGATTCCTCCCACTATGCACCCAAATTCGAAATTCTTCATAAAACCCAAGTTTATTGCACTTTATTTACTAGAAATAAACTAGAAAATGATAATATGGGAAGTGGACGTCCAAGCCCATCATGGGTCTTCAAGTTGGATGAGATAAGTAACCATTTTGTCCTCCACTCCATCAAGACTTGAACTTGGGCTTGTTTCCGTCAAGGTTGACACTATTTGGTTTAGAACTTCTTGGGCTTTCTTGGTTCTTGCTCTTGTCTTAGACCCACCAAGTCCTTTTGGTGCTCCTTGGTCCATGCTCCTTATTGGGCTCATATCATTGTTGATGACAAGTTGACTTGCCCCCCCTTGGTTCATATCATCCCCTCCTTCTTTGAGTGAATTCGACCTCGAATTGAAACAATCTTCATCACCAAAATTAGATATTGGTGGTCCATCTAAAGTATTCCTCACAATCACATTGGGTGCTTTAGACTTAAGTTCAAAATATATCTCAATAGGAGGTAAAGCAAGAGCGGGTGATTTGTTGAGCATTTTGGAAATCATACAAGTTTTCAAACCATGGGGTACTTCCTTTTGGATGAGATTTCCAAATTTTTGCAAAAGAGTTACAACATCACTAGGCAAAAAGAGATCATTAGAAGTGTTAGCAACCAAATGAAAATTCTTGTAATAAAATATGCATTGGGGCTGCCTTGAAATTAAAACCCTCTTCTCTTCACTTTTTGTTTCCAAATAACTCTCTTTTTCTCAGTTATTTTCGCACTATTTTTCTCATTATTTTTCACACTATTTTTCTCTTTATCATCACTCTTTTTATCACTCTCTTGTTCTTCTTCCTTTTGATTGTCACTTTTCTTTTCACTCTCTTTTGCTTTTGCCTCATTCTCTTGTTTTGCTTTCTCTCTCTCTTTCCTCTCATTCTCTTTCTTGTTGGAGTCTTCCACCAACTTCTTCACATGGTCTTCAAAACTTTCTATTTGTCTTTTCATTTTTTCCTCTTTTCTCAACCTCTTTTTTCGTTCTCTCTCATCTTCTTGTCACGCCTCTCATGCATTTGCCGGATCCACTCTTCAACCTCTTTCCTATGTTCTTGCACATAGTCGAAATTTTCAAATCGCAACATAGCAAAGAATACAAGTTAGAAAATAACAAAATATATATGTAAGAACCAATCCACTCACCAAGTGCGCACAATGTATATTTCACTCAATTGGCTTTTTCCACACAAGATGTAATTTTCACTCTTGCCTTTTTCCACTCAATTGTTCTCTTTTAGGCCTTAGAGGAGTCAAACACAATCCACACAAAAATCCAAAAATCAAGTAACAAAAATCGCAATACTTATCAAAACAAAGGAAACAAAAGGAAAGGCTAGAAAGGAAAATCTTTGAGAATAATGAAACAAGAAAGAAGGGAAATATTTCAAGAACTCAAAAGGCCCAAATATAACTTTTTCTCTTCTCTTTTTTTCTTGAAATTCTAGGTGTTGTTTTCCTCTCTTTTTTTCGATTTTGTTTTTTTTTAATTCATACAACACACTAGA
The DNA here is from genome assembly GCA_030762895.1 of Sophora flavescens. Classification (NCBI taxonomy): domain Eukaryota; kingdom Viridiplantae; phylum Streptophyta; class Magnoliopsida; order Fabales; family Fabaceae; genus Sophora; species Sophora flavescens. Next base: position 9,973 of record JAUPTC010001019.1, read on the forward strand.
GAAAAGCTTGCAAAGAGAAACACAAATGTATTTCCATTTTTTTCGAATTTTTTTGTTGTTGTTGATTTTGGGCAGCAAGAAGATGAACACAATAACACAATAATTCCCTTCAAACAGAAACAAGAAAATAATTTTTTTTTTGTTTTGGGTTTTTCTAGGTAGAAAAGAAGAAAGGTAGAAGATGAAGGACAAAAACACAAAATCCAACCAAAGCCTAAGCTTTGATACCACTTGATGACAACCAAATGGTGAGGTTGCCTTTGATGATCTTTTTGGTTGAATTTTTAACACAAATTCAGGTAACACTTTGTAACCAAGATTAAAGTGAAGAAAGAAAGAAAATGGATGAGTAAGAAGATGATGATGGCGCCACAAAACAAGAGTTTTGATAAGCCAAGTGAGGTTCGCCACAAGAATCTTGGATTCTTGATAAGAACAATAGTTTGGTTCAACCAAGAACCTAGGAGAACAAAATTCTCACAAAATGGATTTGATCCAAAAATAACATCAAAGTTATTTTATTCATGTGTTTAGGCATGTTACATATAGGGGTGTGGCTGCCAACATTTGGCTTCACCCTTTGTCTTCCCAATGATTCCATAACCCCCACATAACTAGCCTATTCATGACTTACTAAACTCACAATTAACTTAGCCACTTAATAGTGACTTATTACCCTCTCTCTATCATTATGTAGCAGCCACACTTATTTCTCAAATTAAAAGTGTAGCTCCCACATAATTAACAAAACATAAAAAGTCTAAAAACTTAAAGGAGTTACTATTGGTATGCAAACCAACAAGATTCCTCCCACTATGCACCCAAATTCGAAATTCTTCATAAAACCCAAGTTTATTGCACTTTATTTACTAGAAATAAACTAGAAAATGATAATATGGGAAGTGGACGTCCAAGCCCATCATGGGTCTTCAAGTTGGATGAGATAAGTAACCATTTTGTCCTCCACTCCATCAAGACTTGAACTTGGGCTTGTTTCCGTCAAGGTTGACACTATTTGGTTTAGAACTTCTTGGGCTTTCTTGGTTCTTGCTCTTGTCTTAGACCCACCAAGTCCTTTTGGTGCTCCTTGGTCCATGCTCCTTATTGGGCTCATATCATTGTTGATGACAAGTTGACTTGCCCCCCCTTGGTTCATATCATCCCCTCCTTCTTTGAGTGAATTCGACCTCGAATTGAAACAATCTTCATCACCAAAATTAGATATTGGTGGTCCATCTAAAGTATTCCTCACAATCACATTGGGTGCTTTAGACTTAAGTTCAAAATATATCTCAATAGGAGGTAAAGCAAGAGCGGGTGATTTGTTGAGCATTTTGGAAATCATACAAGTTTTCAAACCATGGGGTACTTCCTTTTGGATGAGATTTCCAAATTTTTGCAAAAGAGTTACAACATCACTAGGCAAAAAGAGATCATTAGAAGTGTTAGCAACCAAATGAAAATTCTTGTAATAAAATATGCATTGGGGCTGCCTTGAAATTAAAACCCTCTTCTCTTCACTTTTTGTTTCCAAATAACTCTCTTTTTTCTCAATTATTTTCGCACTATTTTTCTCATTATTTTTCACACTATTTTTCTCTTTATCATCACTCTTTTTATCACTCTCTTGTTCTTCTTCCTTTTGATTGTCACTTTTCTTTTCACTCTCTTTTGCTTTTGCCTCATTCTCTTGTTTTGCTTTCTCTCTCTCTTTCCTCTCATTCTCTTTCTTGTTGGAGTCTTCCACCAACTTCTTCACATGGTCTTCAAAACTTTCTATTTGTCTTTTCATTTTTTCCTCTTTTCTCAACCTCTTTTTTTCGTTCTCTCTCATCTTCTTGTCACGCCTCTCATGCATTTGCCGGATCCACTCTTCAACCTCTTTCCTATGTTCTTGCACATAGTCGAAATTTTCAAATCGCAACATAGCAAAGAATACAAGTTAGAAAATAACAAAATATATATGTAAGAACCAATCCACTCACCAAGTGCGCACAATGTATATTTCACTCAATTGGCTTTTTCCACACAAGATGTAATTTTCACTCTTGCCTTTTTCCACTCAATTGTTCTCTTTTAGGCCTTAGAGGAGTCAAACACAATCCACACAAAAATCCAAAAATCAAGTAACAAAAATCGCAATACTTATCAAAACAAAGGAAACAAAAGGAAAGGCTAGAAAGGAAAATCTTTGAGAATAATGAAACAAGAAAGAAGGGAAATATTTCAAGAACTCAAAAGGCCCAAATATAACTTTTTCTCTTCTCTTTTTTTCTTGAAATTCTAGGTGTTGTTTTCCTCTCTTTTTTTCGATTTTGTTTTTTTTTAATTCATACAACACACTAGAGAAAAGCTTGCAAAGAGAAACACAAATGTATTTCCATTTTTTTCGAATTTTTTTTGTTGTTGTTGATTTTGGGCAGCAAGAAGATGAACACAATAACACAATAATTCCCTTCAAACAGAAACAAGAAAATAATTTTTTTTTTTGTTTTGGGTTTTTCTAGGTAGAAAAGAAGAAAGGTAGAAGATGAAGGACAAAAACACAAAATCCAACCAAAGCCTAAGCTTTGATACCACTTGATGACAACCAAATGGTGAGGTTGCCTTTGATGATCTTTTTGGTTGAATTTTTAACACAAATTCAGGTAACACTTTGTAACCAAGATTAAAGTGAAGAAAGAAAGAAAATGGATGAGTAAGAAGATGATGATGGCGCCACAAAACAAGAGTTTTGATAAGCCAAGTGAGGTTCGCCACAAGAATCTTGGATTCTTGATAAGAACAATAGTTTGGTTCAACCAAGAACCTAGGAGAACAAAATTCTCACAAAATGGATTTGATCCAAAAATAACATCAAAGTTATTTTATTCATGTGTTTAGGCATGTTACATATAGGGGTGTGGCTGCCAACATTTGGCTTCACCCTTTGTCTTCCCAATGATTCCATAACCCCCACATAACTAGCCTATTCATGACTTACTAAACTCACAATTAACTTAGCCACTTAATAGTGACTTATTACCCTCTCTCTATCATTATGTAGCAGCCACACTTATTTCTCAAATTAAAAGTGTAGCTCCCACATAATTAACAAAACATAAAAAGTCTAAAAACTTAAAGGAGTTACTATTGGTATGCAAACCAACAAGATTCCTCCCACTATGCACCCAAATTCGAAATTCTTCATAAAACCCAAGTTTATTGCACTTTATTTACTAGAAATAAACTAGAAAATGATAATATGGGAAGTGGACGTCCAAGCCCATCATGGGTCTTCAAGTTGGATGAGATAAGTAACCATTTTGTCCTCCACTCCATCAAGACTTGAACTTGGGCTTGTTTCCGTCAAGGTTGACACTATTTGGTTTAGAACTTCTTGGGCTTTCTTGGTTCTTGCTCTTGTCTTAGACCCACCAAGTCCTTTTGGTGCTCCTTGGTCCATGCTCCTTATTGGGCTCATATCATTGTTGATGACAAGTTGACTTGCCCCCCCTTGGTTCATATCATCCCCTCCTTCTTTGAGTGAATTCGACCTCGAATTGAAACAATCTTCATCACCAAAATTAGATATTGGTGGTCCATCTAAAGTATTCCTCACAATCACATTGGGTGCTTTAGACTTAAGTTCAAAATATATCTCAATAGGAGGTAAAGCAAGAGCGGGTGATTTGTTGAGCATTTTGGAAATCATACAAGTTTTCAAACCATGGGGTACTTCCTTTTGGATGAGATTTCCAAATTTTTGCAAAAGAGTTACAACATCACTAGGCAAAAAGAGATCATTAGAAGTGTTAGCAACCAAATGAAAATTCTTGTAATAAAATATGCATTGGGGCTGCCTTGAAATTAAAACCCTCTTCTCTTCACTTTTTGTTTCCAAATAACTCTCTTTTTTCTCAGTTATTTTCGCACTATTTTTCTCATTATTTTTCACACTATTTTTCTCTTTATCATCACTCTTTTTATCACTCTCTTGTTCTTCTTCCTTTTGATTGTCACTTTTCTTTTCACTCTCTTTTGCTTTTGCCTCATTCTCTTGTTTTGCTTTCTCTCTCTCTTTCCTCTCATTCTCTTTCTTGTTGGAGTCTTCCACCAACTTCTTCACATGGTCTTCAAAACTTTCTATTTGTCTTTTCATTTTTTCCTCTTTTCTCAACCTCTTTTTTTCGTTCTCTCTCATCTTCTTGTCACGCCTCTCATGCATTTGCCGGATCCACTCTTCAACCTCTTTCCTATGTTCTTGCACATAGTCGAAATTTTCAAATCGCAACATAGCAAAGAATACAAGTTAGAAAATAACAAAATATATATGTAAGAACCAATCCACTCACCAAGTGCGCACAATGTATATTTCACTCAATTGGCTTTTTCCACACAAGATGTAATTTTCACTCTTGCCTTTTTCCACTCAATTGTTCTCTTTTAGGCCTTAGAGGAGTCAAACACAATCCACACAAAAATCCAAAAATCAAGTAACAAAAATCGCAATACTTATCAAAACAAAGGAAACAAAAGGAAAGGCTAGAAAGGAAAATCTTTGAGAATAATGAAACAAGAAAGAAGGGAAATATTTCAAGAACTCAAAAGGCCCAAATATAACTTTTTCTCTTCTCTTTTTTTCTTGAAATTCTAGGTGTTGTTTTCCTCTCTTTTTTCGATTTTGTTTTTTTTTAATTCATACAACACACTAGAGAAAAGCTTGCAAAGAGAAACACAAATGTATTTCCATTTTTTCGAATTTTTTTTTTGTTGTTGATTTTGGGCAGCAAGAAGATGAACACAATAACACAATAATTCCCTTCAAACAGAAACAAGAAAATTTTTTTTTTTTGTTTTGGGTTTTTCTAGGTAGAAAAGAAGAAAGGTAGAAGATGAAGGACAAAAACACAAAATCCAACCAAAGCCTAAGCTTTGATACCACTTGATGACAACCAAATGGTGAGGTTGCCTTTGATGATCTTTTTGGTTGAATTTTTAACACAAATTCAGGTAACACTTTGTAACCAAGATTAAAGTGAAGAAAGAAAGAAAATGGATGAGTAAGAAGATGATGATGGCGCCACAAAACAAGAGTTTTGATAAGCCAAGTGAGGTTCGCCACAAGAATCTTGGATTCTTGATAAGAACAATAGTTTGGTTCAACCAAGAACCTAGGAGAACAAAATTCTCACAAAATGGATTTGATCCAAAAATAACATCAAAGTTATTTTATTCATGTGTTTAGGCATGTTACATATAGGGGTGTGGCTGCCAACATTTGGCTTCACCCTTTGTCTTCCCAATGATTCCATAACCCCCACATAACTAGCCTATTCATGACTTACTAAACTCACAATTAACTTAGCCACTTAATAGTGACTTATTACCCTCTCTCTATCATTATGTAGCAGCCACACTTATTTCTCAAATTAAAAGTGTAGCTCCCACATAATTAACAAAACATAAAAAGTCTAAAAACTTAAAGGAGTTACTATTGGTATACAAACCAACAAGATTCCTCCCACTATGCACCCAAATTCGAAATTCTTCATAAAACCCAAGTTTATTGCACTTTATTTACTAGAAATAAACTAGAAAATGATAATATGGGAAGTGGACGTCCAAGCCCATCATGGGTCTTCAAGTTGGATGAGATAAGTAACCATTTTGTCCTCCACTCCATCAAGACTTGAACTTGGGCTTGTTTCCGTCAAGGTTGACACTATTTGGTTTAGAACTTCTTGGGCTTTCTTGGTTCTTGCTCTTGTCTTAGACCCACCAAGTCCTTTTGGTGCTCCTTGGTCCATGCTCCTTATTGGGCTCATATCATTGTTGATGACAAGTTGACTTGCCCCCCCTTGGTTCATATCATCCCCTCCTTCTTTGAGTGAATTCGACCTCGAATTGAAACAATCTTCATCACCAAAATTAGATATTGGTGGTCCATCTAAAGTATTCCTCACAATCACATTGGGTGCTTTAGACTTAAGTTCAAAATATATCTCAATAGGAGGTAAAGCAAGAGCGGGTGATTTGTTGAGCATTTTGGAAATCATACAAGTTTTCAAACCATGGGGTACTTCCTTTTGGATGAGATTTCCAAATTTTTGCAAAAGAGTTACAACATCACTAGGCAAAAAGAGATCATTAGAAGTGTTAGCAACCAAATGAAAATTCTTGTAATAAAATATGCATTGGGGCTGCCTTGAAATTAAAACCCTCTTCTCTTCACTTTTTGTTTCCAAATAACTCTCTTTTTTCAATTATTTTCGCACTATTTTTCTCATTATTTTTCACACTATTTTTCTCTTTATCATCACTCTTTTTATCACTCTCTTGTTCTTCTTCCTTTTGATTGTCACTTTTCTTTTCACTCTCTTTTGCTTTTGCCTCATTCTCTTGTTTTGCTTTCTCTCTCTCTTTCCTCTCATTCTCTTTCTTGTTGGAGTCTTCCACCAACTTCTTCACATGGTCTTCAAAACTTTCTATTTGTCTTTTCATTTTTTCCTCTTTTCTCAACCTCTTTTTTTCGTTCTCTCTCATCTTCTTGTCACGCCTCTCATGCATTTGCCGGATCCACTCTTCAACCTCTTTCCTATGTTCTTGCACATAGTCGAAATTTTCAAATCGCAACATAGCAAAGAATACAAGTTAGAAAATAACAAAATATATATGTAAGAACCAATCCACTCACCAAGTGCGCACAATGTATATTTCACTCAATTGGCTTTTTCCACACAAGATGTAATTTTCACTCTTGCCTTTTTCCACTCAATTGTTCTCTTTTAGGCCTTAGAGGAGTCAAACACAATCCACACAAAAATCCAAAAATCAAGTAACAAAAATCGCAATACTTATCAAAACAAAGGAAACAAAAGGAAAGGCTAGAAAGGAAAATCTTTGAGAATAATGAAACAAGAAAGAAGGGAAATATTTCAAGAACTCAAAAGGCCCAAATATAACTTTTTCTCTTCTCTTTTTTTCTTGAAATTCTAGGTGTTGTTTTCCTCTCTTTTTTTCGATTTTGTTTTTTTTTTAATTCATACAACACACTAGAGAAAAGCTTGCAAAGAGAAACACAAATGTATTTCCATTTTTTTCGAATTTTTTTTTTGTTGTTGATTTTGGGCAGCAAGAAGATGAACACAATAACACAATAATTCCCTTCAAACAGAAACAAGAAAATAATTTTTTTTTTTGTTTTGGGTTTTTCTAGGTAGAAAAGAAGAAAGGTAGAAGATGAAGGACAGAAACACAAAATCCAACCAAAGCCTAAGCTTTGATACCACTTGATGACAACCAAATGGTGAGGTTGCCTTTGATGATCTTTTTGGTTGAATTTTTAACACAAATTCAGGTAACACTTTGTAACCAAGATTAAAGTGAAGAAAGAAAGAAAATGGATGAGTAAGAAGATGATGATGGCGCCACAAAACAAGAGTTTTGATAAGCCAAGTGAGGTTCGCCACAAGAATCTTGGATTCTTGATAAGAACAATAGTTTGGTTCAACCAAGAACCTAGGAGAACAAAATTCTCACAAAATGGATTTGATCCAAAAATAACATCAAAGTTATTTTATTCATGTGTTTAGGCATGTTACATATAGGGGTGTGGCTGCCAACATTTGGCTTCACCCTTTGTCTTCCCAATGATTCCATAACCCCCACATAACTAGCCTATTCATGACTTACTAAACTCACAATTAACTTAGCCACTTAATAGTGACTTATTACCCTCTCTCTATCATTATGTAGCAGCCACACTTATTTCTCAAATTAAAAGTGTAGCTCCCACATAATTAACAAAACATAAAAAGTCTAAAAACTTAAAGGAGTTACTATTGGTATGCAAACCAACAAGATTCCTCCCACTATGCACCCAAATTCGAAATTCTTCATAAAACCCAAGTTTATTGCACTTTATTTACTAGAAATAAACTAGAAAATGATAATATGGGAAGTGGACGTCCAAGCCCATCATGGGTCTTCAAGTTGGATGAGATAAGTAACCATTTTGTCCTCCACTCCATCAAGACTTGAACTTGGGCTTGTTTCCGTCAAGGTTGACACTATTTGGTTTAGAACTTCTTGGGCTTTCTTGGTTCTTGCTCTTGTCTTAGACCCACCAAGTCCTTTTGGTGCTCCTTGGTCCATGCTCCTTATTGGGCTCATATCATTGTTGATGACAAGTTGACTTGCCCCCCCTTGGTTCATATCATCAGTTTTGGCTAAGTCTCAGTTAGCAGTTAATTAGTTTTAGTCTTATTTTCTCTTTCCTTTGTTTTGCTTCTGTAATGGAGAGCTAGTCTCCTAGATTAATCTACTGTAATTGGTTTCTGTTAACACTTGAGGTTCTTGTATTTCCTTTTTTCATTTCCTTTTCTCTTTTCAATACTATGTTATACATTTCTGTTTGTTTAATTCAGGAATGTATAGTATTGTATTGATTCGTTCCGGTGATGTTATGTTCCTATACTTAATCGCGTTTGTTTAATTCGCGTGTGTTCATTCATGTTCGTTTAGTTCATGAGGGCTTAACCCCGTTTGTTTAATTCGGGAATAGGAACATATATCCGTAGTAGCGGTTTCGTTTGTTAATTGTTGCTACAACCGGGAGGGGATTAGTATCTGCTTAGGATTTGCATGAACCAATGATAGTGGGAAACTGAGAACAGTAGGTTAATCGCTTTTGTTTATTTGCTAATTTCTTAAACTGCTTTGTTTCTTTTCTCTGTTTTTGATTTGTTTCGTTAATTTAGTTTTAATCTCAAAACCCCCATTTCTAACTTTTACTAATTTTCTGTTAATAATAACAACACCTAAAGAGTCCTTGAGAGACGATCCGAGTTGTCGCTCTATACTACATTATTTTGTCACGCTCGTTCTTTTTGGCGCGTGGCGACAGCGCGGTCAAAACTGCCACGCGCCATTGAAGAAGCCAGAAGCTAAGCCAAGACTCATCCGGTGGATGCTTCTGCTTCAGGAATTCAATGTGGAGATAAAGGATAAAAGTGGAGCTGAAAATCTGGTAGCAGATCATTTGAGTAGGATAGCAAGGGATGAGGATATTTTTCCCATCCAAGATGATTTCCCTGATGAGAGATTGTTACATATGTATGGGGTAACCCCCTGGTTTGCTGACATTGTAAATTTTCTAGTTGCTGGTGTTGTTCCTGCAGGTGCAAGTAGACAAAAGTTCCACAAGCTGAAGAGCGATGCAAAGTATTATGTGTGGGATGACCCCTACCTGTGGAAGTTCTGCAGTGACCAGGTTATTCGGAGGTGTGTATCCGATCATGAGAAGGAGTCCATCCTGCATTTCTCACATGCATCTCCAGTTGGAGGACACTTTGGACCTCAAAGGACAGCAAGAAAAGTCCTGGACTCCGGGTTCCCATTGGCCCACAATTTTCAGGGATTCATATGAGGTGTACAAGAATTGTAAAGAATGTCAAATAACAGGCCCCGCAATCACTCGTAGGAGTGAGATGCCTCAGAGACCAATGCTTTATTGTGAGGTCTTTGATGTGTGGGGATGGACTTCATGGGTCCTTTCCCTCCTTCTTTTGGTTTTGTATATATTTTGTTGGTCTGTCGATTATGTTTCATAGTGGGTGGAAGCAATCCCCACTAGGACTAACGATGCTCGATTGTTTCAAAATTTGTTAGGTCCAACATTTTTTGCAGGTTTGGCATACCCAAGGCAATCATCAGTGACCTGTGGCACACATTTTTGCAATGTAACCTTGGAGGCTTTACTCGAGAAAATATGGGGTTGTACATAGAGTGTCTCATCGCTTACCACCCCCAAACCAATGGTCAGGCAGAAATATCAAACAGGGAGATTAAGCAAATTCTAGAGAAGATGGTGCAGCCAAACAGAAGGGAATGGAGCCGCCGTCTGGAAGACGCATTGTGGGCCCAGAGGACTGCTTTTAAGACACCTATAGGAATGTCCCCCTTCCGGCTGGTTTTTGGCAAGGCATGCCACCTCCCGGTGGAAGTTGAGCATAGAGCATATTGGGCAGTAAAGTGTTGCAACTTGGACATGAAGACATCTCTTTGTTGAGAGAAAGCTGCAGATTCAGAAGAACTTGAGGAGCTTAGGCTTGAAGCCTATGAGAGCTCCAGGATGTATAAAGAGAGAACAAAACTTTTTCATGATAGAATGATTGTTAGGAAAGAATTTTTTGTGGGTCAGAAAGTCTTATTGTTTAATTCCCGCCTGAGATTGATGGCTGGGAAACTTAGGTCCAGGTGGATAGGACCATTTGTTGTTACTAATGTGTTTCCATATGGTGCAGTTGAGATCAAGGATACAGGTACCAACAAAACCTTCAAGGTTAATGGGCAAAGATTGAAGCCATTCCATGGTGTGGATGCTGCTGACCCTGCGGATGCTAATGTTGAGGAGCTATCTTTGGTTGCTCCAACCTACACTGATGCTTGATCAGGGAGTTTCTTTTTCTTTCCCTTACTCTGATTGTAAAGTCTGTTGTTGTTCATTGGGGACAATGCATGTTTTAAGTGTGGGGGAGGGAACTAGTTGTAGTTTTTCTTTTCTTTGAATAAAGTTTTCTTTTCTTTGAATAAAGCTCCTGAATAATTTGAGAAGCTCGGGAGCAATTGTGTGTTGAGTCTTTTGTTGGCAAGTTTGCTAGATTTTGATTGATGTTGCACAGATTGCTTGCATGATTGATATGTGATGATTCCCCCTAGGCTGAAAAATTTTTGTTTTTGAAATGTGATTCCCATGTGAAATTGAAAACTGAACTTTGGGATTTTGTTATGATAGCATGATGAATGATAAGTTTGGGGTGATAGGGAGCACACACTAGGGATAGTATCTCTTTCAAACAATTTGCATGAATGTCCAGGTGAGGTTTTGAGCCTCCAACATGTTTTAAACTGTGTGAAAATCACTTTCAAGTTGCACTTCCCTGGATTTGATTGAATCTCTTTTTGGTTTGCATGATTATATGTGTGTAGCAAATGATTTAGGCAGTTTCTTTGTAAATAGCTACTTGGCTTGAATAAACCAATTCCTAATGCATGTTCCCTAGTTAGCCCTTTTGAGCCTATTAGCCTGTTAGTTCTTGATAACCTAATGTTATAAGCCCAAAAATCTGGAAAACCATGTTAACCCGATCTTAGGATTAGGAGAGCATGAATTCTTAGACTGGGTGCAAGGAACTAAGTTTGGGGTGGCTGCAAGGTGTAATATGTTGTTGGGATTAGAAAAAAAAAAGAAGGAAAAAAAAAAGTTGGAGCCAAAGGCTTGTGAAAAAAAAGTGTACAAATGTTTCTTAAAAAATAAAAAATAAAAAAAATAATAATACAAAATTCAAAAATGCCAAAAAGAAATAAAAAGAGCTGTAGCCACCCAGAAGTGTAAAGGAAAAAATAAAGAAAGGGACTTGAGTGAATTGCAAGGTGTAAATATAGTTCATGCTCTCTTAGTTCCTAGGGTCTTCAGCTTAGTTCCTTTTGTATATCCTACCCTTAGCCAGGCCCCATTACAACCCATAAAAGACCTTCTGATGTTGCTTGCATGTTTTCTGTGGGAGCCATTTTGAGATGAAAAGCAAGTTTTTGGGAAGTGTACTTGAAAAGTGAAACTGAGTGCAAGTTGTTAGCCTGACATAAACTGAGTGACTGAGTGAACAAATAATGCCCTTGTGAGGAAGGCAGTTGTTTGGATTTGGTGATCTCCCTCTTGTGTGTGACTTAGATTCCCTGCTTAGATTTCTGATTATTTTCATGATGAAACTCTCAACTGTTTAGAATAAATGAATGTGGGGATTGCTCTGTTTGAAAAGGGGGAAAGCAATGAAGAAAAATGTTTTGATGAAGTTGCTTGAATGTGTGCAATGTTGATTGAATCTTTTGAGCTTGCCAGGTTTTGAGTCTTTTTGATTTTTGAGTCTTAGTTTGCTTGGGGACAAGCAAAGTTTAAGTTTGGGGTATTTTGATAAGCCTCTGGCTCATCTAGTTTTATAGCTAGTATGACCAGGGTTTTGTGCAAATTATATCGTATTTTAACCCAAATTAGATTAGATTGTCCTCAAGCAAGGTTTTGAGTCTCTAGAGTAGTTTTAAGTTAATTTAGCTAGTTTTAAGTCAAAATAATACACTTATGGTTATTTCCTTACTTTCAGGTTAAGTAAAATACCCCAAACTTAAACTTTGCTTGTCCCCAAGCAAACTACACTCAAAAACTTAAAAAGACTAAAGACCTGGCAAGCTCAAAAGATTCAATCAACTTTCACACAGATTTCAAGCAATTTTTTTTTTTCAAAAGAATTTTTCTTTCAATGTTCCCCCCTTACAAGCAAAACAATCCCCACATTCATTTATTCCAAACAATTGAGAATTTCATTATTCGGACAATCGAAATCTAAGTGGGGATCCAAGTTACACACAAAAGAGAGATCACCAAAATCAAACAACTGCCTTCCTCACAAGGGAAATTTGTGTTCACTCAACGCTCAGTTTTTGTCAGGCTATCAACAATTCACTCATTTCACTTTTCAGAAGCACTTCCCATAAATTTGATTTTCATCTCAAAATGGTTCCCACAGAAAACATGCAAGCAACATCAAAAGGTCTTTTATGGGTTGTAATGGGGCCTGGCTAAGGGTAGGATATACAAAAGGAACTAAGCTGAAGACCCTAGGAACTAAGAGAGCATGAACTATATTTACACTCTGAAATTCACTCAAGTTCCTTTCTTAATTTTTCTTTTATGCCTTGGGTGACTACAACCTTTTTATTTAAACAGTCTTTTTGAAAATTTTTTTTTTTTTGCACTTTTTTTTTTCATTTTTTTTTCTATTTCTTTCTTTCTTTCTTTCTTTTTTTTTTCCAATCCCAAACAACACATTGCACCGGGTAGCCACCCCAAACTTTAGTTTCTTGCACCCATTCTAAGATTACATGCTCTCCTAATCCTAAGATCGGGTTAACATGGTTTTCCAGATTTTTGGGCTTATAACATTAGGTTATCAAGAATTAACAGGCTAATAGGCTCAATGGGGCTAATTAGGGAACATGCATTAGGAATGGTTATTTTAGGCTAAGTAGCTATTTACAAAGAAAATGCCTAAATCATTTGAAGCAAACATATAATCATGCAAACCAAAAAGAGATTCAAGCAAATCCAGGAAAGTGCAATCAAAAGAGATTCTCATAGTCAAAAAACATGTTGGAGGCTCAAAACCTCACCTGGACATTTTTTTGCAAATTATTTGAAAGAGATACTATCCCTAGTGTGTGCTTCCTATCACCCCAAACTTATCATAAATCATGCCATCATAACAAAATCTCAAAGTTCAGTTTTCAATTACATGGGAATCATTTTTCAAAAAAATTTTCAAGTCCTAGGGGGAAAACAGTCAACACTATCATGCAATCAATCTATGCAAAAATTAATAAAATCCAATAAACTTGCCAACAAAAGACTTAAACACAACTCCTGAGCTTCTCAAATTATTCAGGAGCTTTATTGAAAACAAAACAGAAATAAAATAAAGTAAAGGCAAAGAAAATTAAAAAGAAGAAAGGGTTAAGAAAACTCATTAAGGGCGGTTCCACCAGGATCCCATTGCTTGTAGCATAAGGCCCACATGGTAGCCAAAGGACTGAAATTTGTTCCAAGCCTCCCTAACTTGCAGCTTTGATGCGGAGGTGAGCACTTGACAATTATAATAACTCCACCCAGTGCGGCGGACTTCTCACTACCTCTCGGGTCACAGATGACCTCTCTTTCAACTTTGTCCATAAAATCCTCCCAATAGAATCGGGGCTCAACCTCTTGGACTGGCCATGGTGCAAGATCCAAGGGTGCAAAATCCAGAACTTTTGGTTCCACAGGGGAGGTGGTAAACAGTTAGAAACGGTTCATCGGTGCTTGCTTCAACTTCGCAATGGCTTCATCCACTGCATTAACAAAGTTATCACCTGCTATACACGCAGAAATTTCAGCACACACCAAACAAAGGTTAGAGTTAGTACATATATTACAAGAAAATGAATCAGAAAAATCTACAATGTCTGGAAATTCTTCAATCAATTCATCCACCCCATTACTCTCAACACATTCATCTAAGACCAAAGAGTCTTCTTTATCCTCAAGCACGGTGGAGCAAATGTTCTCCTGATCCATATGGATGCTTTGCTTAACATACCTTTCAAAATAGCAATCTACACACAAAGCATTGCCATCACAATAACAAGCATCAGGATCAGGGGTTGCAACACATAATTCAGTAACAGAAGTATCAGTATCAGACTCATCCTCAGAGGTATTTTCAAGAATAAATTGTGCCTTTGTAGGTTCTTTAATGGGCTGTGGAGTTAGCATTGCAGCTGAGTTGGAGGTAACTTGATCAATTAGAGCCCACAACTTTTGAGATTCAGCTTGGTCCCTCTGGTATTGAGCCTCCATCTTCTGTTGAAATTCAAGATTGCTCGCCTCCATCATCCGTTGAAATTCAAGATCTTGTTGTGCCATCCGTTGATTGTTCTCTTCCATTTGTTGTAGCATTGAAGCAATCTCATCCAGGCTGCCTTGATCTCTAACCTGTTGGCTAGGATAAGCATTCATACCAGTCATATCAAAACCATTGCTATACTCATAATTTCCAGCAAAATTAGGATAATACATGCAAGGTGGTGGTTCATGATAAACATTAGGCAAATACCCATACATGTAGTTATCCATGGGGGAAAATAAAATTTACAGACCAGACAAAGCAGACAAAACTAATTAGCAAAGCAAAAAGTTTTTTTTTTTTTAAATGTAACTTTCTGCTAATAACAACAAACAAGAGTCCCCGGCAACGGCGCCAATTTTTGACCGCGCTGTCGCCACGCGCCAAAAAGAACGAGCGTTTACAAAATAATGTAGTATAGAGCGACAACTCGGATCGTCTCTCAAGGACTCTTTAGGTGTTGTTATTATTAACAGAAAATTAGTAAAAGTTAGAAATGGGGGTTTTGAGATTAAAACTAAATTAACGAAACAAATCAAAAACAGAGAAAAGAAACAAAGCAGTTTAAGAAATTAGCAAATAAACAAAAGCGATTAACCTACTGTTCTCAGTTTCCCACTATCATTGGTTCATGCAAATCCTAAGCAGATACTAATCCCCTCCCGGTTGTAGCAACAATTAACAAACGAAACCGCTACTACGGATATATGTTCCTATTCCCGAATTAAACAAACGGGGTTAAGCCCTCATGAACTAAACGAACATGAATGAACACACGCGAATTAAACAAACGCGATTAAGTATAGGAACATAACATCACCGGAACGAATCAATACAATACTATACATTCCTGAATTAAACAAACAGAAATGCATAACATAGTATTGAAAAGAGAAAAGGAAATGAAAAAAGGAAATACAAGAACCTCAAGTGTTAACAGAAACCAATTACAGTAGATTAATCTAGGAGACTAGCTCTCCATTACAGAAGCAAAACAAAGGAAAGAGAAAATAAGACTAAAACTAATTAACTGCTAACTGAGACTTAGCCAAAACTGACTAGCCACAGCCTAAAACTAGCTATCACTTAAGTTCTGCTTAAACAGGCTTTTATACACGTTTCTGGAATCCAAGTCCTCGCGAGGCGAAGCACTGCTCGCGAGGCGAATTACATGAAAGGTCTGCAACTCTTTGTCTTCTCGCGAGGCGAGCATATCTTCGCGAGGCGAACTCTTCAAATTCCCAACTGTTACGTCCGTGGCCTTCAAAATGCCCAAACCGTGATGGCTTCTGATCTTCCAATACTCGCGAGGTGAAGGAATTCTCGCGAGGCGAACGCTTCAACTTCAAAACTGCCACGGCCGTGATCTTCAACACGGGCAAGCCGTGATCGTCTCTGACTTTTTCATGGTTGCAATACTCGCGGGGCGAGAGATCCTTCGCGGGGCGAGTGGCTCCAGATTTATTTTATTTTTATTTTATTAACCTGAAAAACAGAAAATAAGATAAGTAATTTATTTAACTCTAAATCAACTAAATTAACCTAAAAACAATTTACAGACTCAAAATACTACTTAGAAACAATCAAGTCTAATTTGGATAAAAATGATATAAAATAAGCACAAAGCCAAGGTCTTGACTAGTCAATAAACCAGTCAAACAGAGGCTCATCCAACATGTTTTTTGACTATGAGAATCTCTTTTGATTGCACTTTCCTGGATTTGCTTGAATCTCTTTTTGGTTTGCATGATTATATGTTTGCTTCAAATGATTTAGGCATTTTCTTTGTAAATAGCTACTTAGCCTAAAATAACCATTCCTAATGCATGTTCCCTAATTAGCCCCATTGAGCCTATTAGCCTGTTAATTCTTGATAACCTAATGTTATAAGCCCAAAAATCTGGAAAACCATGTTAACCCGATCTTAGGATTAGGAGAGCATGTAATCTTAGAATGGGTGCAAGAAACTAAAGTTTGGGGTGGCTACCCGGTGCAATGTGTTGTTTGGGATTGGAAAAAAAAGAAAAAAAAAGAAAGAAAGAAATAGAAAAAAAATGAAAAAAATAAAAGTGCAAAAAAAAAAAAAAAATTTTCAAAAAGACTGTTTAAATAAAAAGGTTGTAGTCACCCAAGGCATAAAAGAAAAATTAAGAAAGGAACTTGAGTGAATTTCAGAGTGTAAATATAGTTCATGCTCTCTTAGTTCCTAGGGTCTTCAGCTTAGTTCCTTTTGTATATCCTACCCTTAGCCAGGCCCCATTACAACCCATAAAAGACCTTTTGATGTTGCTTGCATGTTTTCTGTGGGAACTATTTTGAGATGAAAATCAAATTTATGGGAAGTGCTTCTGAAAAGTGAAATGAGTGAATTGTTGATAGCCTGACAAAAACTGAGCATTGAGTGAACACAAATTTCCCTTGTGAGGAAGGCAGTTGTTTGATTTTGGTGATATCTCTTTTGTGTGTAACTTGGATCCCCAGCTTAGATTTCTGATTGTCTGAATAATGAAATTCTCAATTGTTTGGAATAAATGAATGTGGGGATTGTTTTGCTTGTAAGGGGGGAACATTGAAAGAAAAATTCTTTTGAAAAAAAAAAATTGCTTGAAATCTGTGTGAAAGTTGATTGAATCTTTTGAGCTTGCCAGGTCTTTAGTCTTTTTAAGTTTTTGAGTGTAGTTTGCTTGGGGACAAGCAAAGTTTAAGTTTGGGGTATTTTGATGAGCCTCTGTTTGACTGGTTTATTAACTAGTCAAGACCTTGGCTTTGTGCTTATTTTATATCATTTTTACCCAAATTAGACTTGATTGTTTCTAAGTAGTATTTTGAGTCTGTAAATTGTTTTTAGGTTAATTTAGTTGATTTAGAGTTAAATAAATTACTTATCTTATTTTCTGTTTTTCAGGTTAATAAAATAAAAATAAAATAAATCTGGAGCCACTCGCCCCGCGAAGGATCTCTCGCCCCGCGAGTATTGCAACCATGAAAAAGTCAGAGACGATCACGGCTTGCCCGTGTTGAAGATCACGACCGTGGCAGTTTTGAAGTTGAAGCATTCGCCTCGCGAGAATTCCTTCGCCTCGCGAGTATTGGAAGATCAGAAGCCATCACGGTTTGGGCATTTTGAAGGCCACGGACATAACAGTTGGGAATTTGAAGAGTTCGCCTCGCGAAGATATGCTCGCCTCGCGAGAAGACAAAGAGTTGCAGACCTTTCATGTAATTCGCCTCGCGAGCAGTGCTTCGCCTCGCGAGGACTTGGATTCCAGAAACGTGTATAAAAGCCTGTTTAAGCAGAACTTAAGTGATAGCTAGTTTTAGCTGTGGCTAGTAGTCGATTTTGGCTAAGTCTCGATTAGCGATTAATTAGTTTTAGTCTTATTTTCTCTTTCCTTTGTTTTGCTTTCGTAATGGAGAGCTAGTCTCCTAGATTAATCCACTGTAATTGGTTTTCGTTAACACTTGAGGTTCTTGTATTTCCTTTTTTCATTTCCTTTTCTCTTTTCAATACTATGTTATGCATTTCTGTTTGTTTAATTCAGGAATGTATAGTATTGTATTGATTCGTTCCGGTGATGTTATGTTCCTATACTTAATCGCGTTTGTTTAATTCGCGTGTGTTCATTCATGTTCGTTTAGTTCATGAGGGCTTAACCCCGTTTGTTTAATTCGGGAATAGGAACATATATCCGTAGTAGCGGTTTCGTTTGTTAATTGTTGCTACAACCGGGAGGGGATTAGTATCTGCTTAGGATTTGCATGAACCAATGATAGTGGGAAACTGAGAATGAGAGGTTAATCGCTTTTGTTTATTTGCTAATTTCTTAAACTGCTTTGTTTCTTTTCTCTGTTTTTGATTTGTTTCGTTAATTTAGTTTTAATCTCAAAACCCCCATTTCTAACTTTTACTAATTTTCTGTTAATAATAACAACACCTAAAGAGTCCTTGAGAGACGATCCGAGTTGTCGCTCTATACTACATTATTTTGTAAACGCTCTACATTATCCCGATTCTGGCCAAAAGGCGCCGTCTCGGCCACCTTTCCTATTTTCGAAGTATTTTCTCTGCATCATAATTACCAGGACGGGTGCGGATTTCTGACAGTTGTGTCCCATATTTTTTAAAATTCATTTGACACTGTTTCCAACTTTTCCGGTGGGACTTTATAATGGGGTTTCGCGTTTCCGCGGTCCGGAGGGCTCCGCACCGTCGATCGGCGGGGGCACTCGTTTGAGGCCTTTTACGGTCTCCCGCCTTCGGTGTTTTGGCGACCTCGGCTTTCCGGAGCCATGCTCTGGGTCGGCCGATAAAGTTGTTAGGAAAAAGAGGTGCAACATGAGGACTTCCCAGGAGGTCACCCATCCTAGTACTACTCTCGCCCAAGCACGCTTAAATGCGGAGTTCTGATGGGATCCGGTGCATTAGTGCTGGTATGACCGCACCTGTTAGTCTACGCGCGATCAAATCCTTTATACGTTTACTTACCGCGACGTGCCGAGCTTCCGTTACCCCTCGGGTTCTAGTCAGGATCCGCTTCCGGATGGGGCTTCCGAGACATCAGGGACATGCCGCTAATTACCAGATTTGTTTTCACGTGCTCCGAATGACCTGAATTTTGGCAGGGTGGTAGGAAAAAATCCAAGGAACGAGGCCTATTGGTCCGTTGGACCCATGGGCACCTCCCGATTCTGGCCAAACGGCGCCGTCTCGGCCACCTTTCCTATTTTCGAAGTATTTTCTCCGCATCATAATTACCAGGACGGGTGCGTCTTTTTGACAGTCGTGGTCCCATATTTTTTAAAATTCATTTGACACTGTTTCCAACTTTTCCGGCGTCTTCCGGTGGGTCTTTATGCTGGGTTTGGCGTTTCCGCGGTCCGGAGGGCCCCAAACCGCCGATCGGCGGGGGCACTCGTTTGAGGCCGTTTACGGTCTCCCGCCTTCGGTGTTTTGGCGACCCCGGCTTTCCGGAGCCATGCTCTGGGTCGGCCGATAAAGTTGTTGGGAAAAAGAGGTGCAACACGAGGTCACCCATCCTAGTACTACTCTCGCCCAAGCACGCTTAAATGCGGAGTTCCGATGGGATCCGGTGCATTAGTGCTGGTATGATCGCACCTGTTAGTCTACGCGCGATCAAATCCTTTATACGCTTACTTACCGCGACGTGCCGAGCCTGCTAGTTACCCCGGTTCCGGTCAGGCTCCGCTTCCGGATGGGGCTTCCGAGACATCAGGGAAATGCCAGTAATTACCAGATTTGTTTTCTCGTGCTCCGAATGACCTGAATTTTGGCAGGGTGGTAGGAAAAAATCCAAGGAACGAGGCCTATTGGTCCGTTGGACCCATGGCCACCTCCCGATTCTGGCCAAACGGCGCCATCTCGGCCACCTTTCCTATTTTCGAAGTATTTTCTCTGCATCATAATTACCAGGACGGGTGCGGATTTCTAATAGTCGTGGTCCCATATTTTTTAAAATTAATTTGACACTGGTTCCAACTTTTCCGGCATCTTCCGGTGGGTCTTTATGATGGGGTTTCGCGTTTCCGCGGTCCGGAGGGCTCCGCACCGTCGATCGGCGGTGGCACTCGTTTGAGGCCGTTTACGGTCTCCCGCCTTCGGTGTTTTGGCAACCTCGGCTTTCCGGAGCCATAATCTGGGTCGGCCGATAAAGTTGTTGGGAAAAAAAGGTGCAACACGAGGACTTCCCAGGAGGTCACCCATCCTAGTACTGCTCTCGCCCAAGCTCGCTTAACTGCGGAGTTCTGATGGGATCTGGTGCATTAGTGCTGGAATGACCGCACCTGTAAGTCTACGCGCGATCAAATCCTTTATACGCTTAATTACCGCGACGTGCCGAGCTTCCGTTACCCCAAGGGTTCCGGACAGGCTCCGCTTCCGATGGGGTTTCCGAGACATCAGGGACATGCCTGTAATTACCAGATTTGTTTTCACGTGCTCCGAATGACCTGAATTTTGGTAGGGTGGTAGGAAAAAATCCAAGGAACGAGGCCTATTGGTCCGTTGGACCCATGGGCACCTCCCGATTCTGGCCAAACGGCGCCGTCTCGGCCAACTTTCCTATTTTCGAAGTATTTTCTCTGCATCATAATTACCAGGACGGGTGCGGATTTCTGACAGCTGTGGTCCCATATTTTTTAAAATTCATTTG
>JAUPTC010001020.1:0-30606 GCA_030762895.1 Sophora flavescens
CTAAATTTTGACAAAAAACACTAAAATTAACCCAGAACCCTAAATTTGACCCATAACCCTAATTTTGACCCAAAACCTAATTTAGACACAAAAACCCTAATTCTAACCCTATTTTTGCCCAAAACGTTTTTTTTAACTCAAAACGCGACACCTTAATTTTGACCCAAAACCCAAATTTTGACCCAAAACCCTAATATAGACCCAAAACCCTAATTCTAACCCTATTTTTGTCCCAAAACCCAATTCTTTACTCAAAACCCTAAATGAAACGCTAAACCCTAATTTTGACCCAAAACCGACATTTTGACCCAAAATAACCCAAAGCGCTAATTTTGACCCAGAACCCTAATATAGACCCAAAACCCTAATATGAACCCTACTTTTGACCCAAGACCCTAAATTTAACCCAGAACCCTATTTTTGACCCTAAACCCTAATTTTAACGCAAAAACTTAATTCTAACCCTATTTTTGACCGTAAACCCAAAATATGACCCAAAATTCGAATTTGACCCAAAACCCTAATTCAAACCCGAAACCCTAATTTTGACCGAAAAACGAAATTTTGACCCCAAACCCAAATTATAACCCAGAGTCCTAATTTTGACCCAAAACCCTAATTCTGACTCAAAACCCCATTTTAAACCCAAAATCCTAATTCAAAGCCTAAACCCTAATTTTAACCCTAAACCCTAGTTTTGATCCTAAACCCTAAATTTGAACCAAAACCCTAATTCTAACCCAATTTTTGTCCCAAAACCCTAAATTTAACCCAGAACCCTAATTTTAAACCAAACCTCTAAATTTTGACCCTAAACCCTAAAATTAACCCAGAACCCAAAATTTGACCCATAACCCTAATTTTGACCCCAAAACCTAATTTAGACACAAAAACCCTAATTCTAACCCTATTTTTGTCCCCAAACCCTTTTTTAACTCAAAACGTGACACCTTAATTTTGACCCAAAACCCTAATTTAGACCCAAAACCCTAATACTAACCCTATTTTTGTCCCAAAACCCAATTCTTTTCTCAAAACCCTAAATGAAACCATAAACCCTAATTTTGACCCAAAGCCCTAATTTTGACCCAAAACCCTAATATGTACCCTACTTTTAACGCTAACCCCTAAATTTTGACCCTAAACCCTAAAATTAACCAATAACCCTAAATTTTACCATTAACCCTAATTTTTACAAAAAACCTAATTTTTACAAAAAACCCCTAATTCTAACCCTATTTTTGTCCCAAAACCTTTTTTTTAACTCAAAACGCGACACCTTAATTTTGACCCAAAACCCTAATATAGACCCAAAACCCTAATTCTAACCCTATTTTTGTCCCAAAACCCAATTCTTTACTCAAAACCCTAAATGAAACCCTAAACCCTAATTTTGACCCAAAACCGACATTATGACCCTAAATAACCCAAAGCGCTAATTTTGACCCAGAACCCTAATATAGACCCAAAACCCTAATACGAACCCTACTTTTGACCCAAGACCCTAAATTTGACCCCAAACCCTATTTTTGACCATAAACCCTAATTTTAACGCAAAAACTTAATTCTAACCCTATTTTTGACCCTAAACCCTAAATTTGACCCAAAATCCGATTTTGACCCAAAACCCTAATTCATACCCGAAACCCTAATTTTGACCGAAAACCGAAATTTTCACCCCAAACCCAAATTATTACCCAGAGTCCTAATTTTGACCCAAAACCCTAATTCTGACACAAAACCCTATTTTCAACCCAAAATCCTGATTCAAAGCCTAAACCCTAATTTTAACCCTAAACCCTAGTTTTGACCCTAAACCCAAAATTCGAACCAAAACCCTAATTCTAACCCAATTTTTGTCCCAAAACCCTAAATTTAACCCAGAACCCTAATTTTAATCCAAACCCCTAAATTTTGACCCTAAACCATAAAATTAACCCAGAACCCAAAATTTGACCCATAACCCTAATTTTGACCCAAAACCTAATTTAGACACAAAAACCCTAATTCTAACCCTATTTTTGTCCCAAAACCTTTTTTTTAACTCAAAACGCGACACCTTAATTTTGACCCAAAACCCTAATATTGACCAAAAACCCTAATTCTAACCCTATTTTTGTCCCAAAACCCAATTCTTAACTCAAAACCCTAAATGAAACCCTAAACCCTAATTTTGACCCAAAACCGACATTTTGACCCAAAATAACCCAAAGCCCTAATTTAAACCCAAAACCCTAATACGAACCCTACTTTTAACCCAAGACCCTAAATTTGACCCAGAACCCTATTTTTGACCCTAAACCCTAATTTTAACGCAAAAACTTAATTCTAACCCTATTTTTGACAATAAACCCTAAATTTGACCCAAAACCCTAATTCAAACCCGAATCCCTAATTTTGACCGAAAACCGAAATTTTGACCCCAAACCCAAATTATAACCCACAGTCCTAATTTTGACCCAAAACCCTAATTCTGACACAAACCCTATTTTAAACCCAAAATCCTGATTCAAAGCCTAAACCCTAATTTTAACCCTAAACCCTAGTTTTCACCCTAAACCCTAAATTCGAACCAAAACCCTAAATTTAACCCAGAACCCTAATTTTAATCCAAACCCCTAAATTTTGACAAAAAACCCTAAAATTACCCCAGAACCCTAAATTTGACCCATAACCCTAATTTTGACCCAAAACCTAATTTAGACACAAAAACCCTAATTCTAACCCTATTTTTGCCCAAAACGTTTTTTTTAACTCAAAACGCGACACCTTAATTTTGACCCAAAACCCTAATTTAGACCCAAAACCCTAATTCTACTCCTATTTTTGTCCCAAAACCCAATTCTTTACTCAAAACCCTAAATGAAACCCTAAACCCTAATTTTGACCCAAAATAACCCAAAGCGCTAATTTTGACCCAGAACCCTAATATAGACCCAAAACCCTAATATGAACCCTACTTTTGACCCAAGACCCTAAATTTAACCCAGAACCCTATTTTTGACCCTAAACCCTAATTTTAACGCAAAAACTTAATTCTAACCCTATTTTTGACCGTAAACCCAAAATATGACCCAAAATTCGATTTTGACCCAAAACCCTAATTCATACCCGAAACACTAATTTTGACCGGAAACCGAAATTTTGACCCCAAACCCAAATTATAACCCAGAGTCCTAATTTTGACCCAAAACCCTAATTCTGACTCAAAACCCCATTTTAAACCCAAAATCCTAATTCAAAGCCTAAACCCTAATTTTAACCCTAAACCCTAGTTTTGATCCTAAACCCTAAATTTGAACCAAAACCCTAATTCTAACCCAAATTTTGTCCCAAAACCCTAAATTTAACCCCGGACCCTAATTTTAAACCAAACCTCTAAATTTTGACCCTAAACCCTAAAATTAACCCAGAACCCAAAATTTGACCCATAACCCTAATTTTGACCCCAAAACCTAATTTAGACACAAAAACCCTAATTCTAACCCTATTTTTGTCCCCAAACCCTTTTTTAACTCAAAACGTGACACCTTAATTTTGACCCAAAACCCTAATTTAGACCCAAAACCCTAATACTAACCCTATTTTTGTCCCAAAACCCAATTCTTTTATCAAAACCCTAAATGAAACCATAAACCCTAATTTTGACCCAAAGCCCTAATTTTGACCCAAAACCCTAATATGAACCCTACTTTTAACCCTACCCCTAAATTTTGACCCTAAACCCTAAAATTAACCCAGAACCCTAAATTTGACCCATAACCCTAATTTTGACCCCAAAACCTAATTTAGACACAAAAACCCTAATTCTAACCCAATTTTTGTCCCCAAACCCTTTTTTAACTCAAAACGTGACACCTTAATTTTGACCCAAAACCCTAATTTAGACCCAAAACCCTAATACTAACCCTATTTTTGTCCCAAAACCCAATTCTTTACTCAAAACCCTAAATGAAACCATAAACCCTAATTTTGACCCAAAACCCTAATTTTGACCCAAAACCGACATTTTGACCCAAAATAACCCAAAGCCCTAATTTTGACCCAAACCCCTAATATGAACCCTACTTTTAACCCTAAACCCTAAATTTTGAACCTAAACCCTAAAATTAACCTTAACCCTAAATTTGACCCATAACCCTAAATTTGACCCATAACCCTAATTTTGACCCAAAACCTAATTTAGACACAAAAACCCTAATTCTAACCCTATTTTTGCCCCAAATCTTTTTTTAACTCAAAACGCGACACCTTAATTTTGACCCAAAACCCTAATTTAGACCCAAAACCCTAATACTAACCCTATTTTTGTCCCAAAACCCAATTCTTTACTCAAAACCCTAAATGAAACCATAAACCAAGACCCAAAACATACCCAAAACCCCCCCCCCACAAACCCCCAAACCCTAATTTTGACCCAAACACATTTTGACCCAAAATAACCCAAAGCCCTAATTTTGACCCACCCCTAATATGAACCCTACTTTTAACCCTAAACCCTAAATTTTGAACCTAAACCCTAAAATTAACCTAACCCTAAATTTGACCCCCCCCAACCTATTGACTACCCTTTACCCAACAATTTAGACACAAAAACCCTAATTCTAACCCTATTTTTGTCCCAAAACCTTTTTTTTAACTCAAAACGCGACACCTTAATTTTGACCCAAAACCCTAATTCTAACCCTATATTTGTCCCAAAACCCAATTCTTTACTCAAAACCCTAAATGAAACCCAAAACCGACATTTTGACCCTAAATAACCCAAAGCGCTAATTTTGACCGGAACCCTAATATAGACCCAAAACCCTAATACGAACCCTACTTTTGACCCAAGACCCTAAATTTGACCCTAACCCTATTTTTGACCCTAAACCCTAATTTTAACGCAAAAACTTAATTCTAACCCTATTTTTGATCCTAAACCCTAAATTTGACCCAAAACCCGATTTTGACCCAAAACCCTAATTTAAACCCGAAACCCTAATTTTGACCGAAAACCGAAATTTTGACCCCAAACCCAAATTATAACCCAGAGTCCTAATTTTGACCCAAAACCCTAATTCTGACACAAAACCCTATTTTAAACCCAAAATCTCGATTCAAAGCCCAAACCCTAATTTTAACGCTAATCCCTAGTTTTGACCCTAAGCCCTAAATTTGAACCAAAACCCTAATTCTAACCCTGTTTTTGTCCCAAAACCCTAAATTTAACCCAGAACCCTAATTTCAATCCAAACCCCTAAATTTTGACCCAAAACCCTAAAAGTAACCCAGAACCCTAAATTTGACCCATTACCCTAATTTTGACCCAAAACCTAATTTAGACACAAAAACCCTAATTCTAACCCTATTTTTGCCCAAAACCTTTTTTTTAACTCAAACCGCGACACCTTAATTTTGACCCAAAACCCTAATTGAGACCCAAAACCCTAATACTAACCCTATTTTTGTCCCAAAACCCAATTCTTTACTCAAAACCCAAAATGAATCCATAAACCCTAATTTTGACCCAAAACCCTAATTTTGACCCAAAATCAACATTTTGACCCAAAATAACCCAAAGCCCTAATTTTGACCCAAAACCCTAATATGAACCCTACTTTTAACCCTAACCCCTAAATTTTGACCCTAAACCCTAAAATTAACCTAGAAACCTAAATTTGACCCATAACCCTAATTTTGACCCAAAACCTAATTTAGACACAAAAACCCTAATTCTAACCCTATTTTTGTCCCAAAACCTTTTTTTTAACTCAAAACGCGACACCTTAATTTTGACCCAAAACCCTAATTCTAACCCTATTTTTGTCCCAAAACCCAATTCTTTACTCAAAACCCTAAATGAAACCCTAAACCCTAATTTTGACCCAAAACCGACATTTTGACCCTAAATAACCCAAAGCGCTAATTTTGACCCAGAACCCTAATATAGACCCAAAACCCTAATACGAACCCTACTTTTGACCCAAGACCCTAAATTTGACCCAAAACCATATTTTTGACCCTAAACCCTAATTTTAACGCAAAAACTTAATTCTAACCCTATTTTTGACCCTAAATCCTAAATTTGACCCAAAATCCGATTTTGACCCAAAACCCTAATTCATACCCGAAACCCTAATTTTGACCGAAAACCGAAATTTTGACCCCAAACCCAAATTATAACCCAGAGTCCTAATTTTGACCCAAAACCCTAATTCTGACACAAAACCCTATTTTAAACCCAAAATCCTAATTCAAAGCCTAAACCCTAATTTTAACCCTAAACCCTAGTTTTGATCCTAAACCCTAAATTTGTACCAAAACCCTAATTCTAACCCTATTTTTGTCCCAAAACCCTAAATTTAACCCAGAACCCTAATTTCAATCCAAACCCCTAAATTTTGACCCTAAACCCTAAAATTAACCCAGAACCCTAAATTTGACCCATAACCCTAATTTTGACCCCAAAACCTAATTTAGACACAAAAACCCTAATTCAAACCCTATTTTTGTCCCAAAACCCATTTTTAACTCAAAACGCGACACTTTAATTTTGACCCAAAACCCTAATTTAGACCCAAAACCCTAATTCTAACCCTATTTTTGTCCCAAAACCCAATTCTTAACTCAAAACCCTAAATGAAACCCTAAACCCTAATTTTGACCCAAAACCGACATTTTGACCCAAAATAACCCAAAGCCCTAATTTTGACCCAAAACCCTAATACGAACCCTACTTTTAACCCAAGACCCTAAATTTGACCCAGAACCCTATTTTTGTCCCTAAACCCTAATTTTAACGCAAAAACTTAATTCTAACCCTATTTTTGACCCTAAACCCTAAATTTGACCCAAAACCCGATTTTGACCCAAAACCCTAATTCAAACCCGAAACCCTAATTTTGACCGAAAACCGAAATTTTGACCCCAAACCCAAATTATAACCCAGAGTCCTAATTTTGACCCAAAACCCTAATTCTGACACAAAACCCTATTTTAAACCCAAAATCCTGATTCAAAGCCCAAACCCTAATTTTAACGCTAATCCCTAGTTTTGACCCTAAGCCCTAAATTTGAACCAAAACCCTAATTCTAACCCTATTTTTGTCCCAAAACCCTAAATTTAACCCAGAACCCTAATTTCAATCCAAACCCCTAAATTTTGACCCAAAACCCTAAAATTAACCCCAGAACCCTAAATTTGACCCATAACCCTAATTTTGACCCAAAACCTAATTTTGACCCGAAACCCTAATTCTATCCCTATTTTTGCCCCAAATCTTTTTTTTAACTCAAAACGCGACACCTTAATTTTGACCCAAAACCCTAATTTAGACCCAAAACCCTAATACTAACCCTATTTTTGTCCCAAAACCCAATTCTTTACTCAAAACCCTAAATGAAACCATAAACCCTAATTTTGACCCAAAACCGACATTTTGACCCAAAATAACCCAAAGCCCTAATTTTGACCCAAAACCCTAATATGAGCCCTACTTTTAACCCTAACCCCTAAATTTTGACCCTAAACCCTAAAATTATCCACGAGCCCTAAATTTGACCCATAACCCTAATTTTGACCCAAAACCTAATTTAGACACAAAAACCCTAATTCTAACCCTATTTTTGTCCCAAAACCTTTTTTTTAACTCAAAACGCGACACCTTAATTTTGACCCAAAACCCTAATATAGACCCAAAACCCTAATTCTAACCCTATTTTTGTCCCAAAACCCAATTCTTTACCCAAAACCCTAAATGAAACCCTAAACCCTAATTTTGACCCAAAACCGACATTTTGACCCTAAATAACCCAAAGCGCTAATTTTGACCCAGAACCTTAATATAGACCCAAAACCCTAATACGAACCCTACTTTTGACCCAAGACCCTAAATTTGACCCAAAACCCTATTTTTGACCCTAAACCCTAATTTTAAAGCAAAAACTTAATTCTAACCCTATTTTTGACCCTAAACCCTAAATTTGACCCAAAATCCGATTTTGACCCAAAACCCTAATTCATACCCGAAACCCTAATTTTGACCGAAACCGAAATTTTGACCCCAAACCCAAATTATAACCCAGAGTCCTAATTTTGACCCAAAACCCTAATTCTGACACAAAACCCTATTTTAAACCCAAAATCCTAATTCAAAGCCTAAACCCTAATTTTAACCCTAAACCCTAGTTTTGATCCTAAACCCTAAATTTGAACCCAAACCCTAATTCTAACCCTATTTTTGTCCCAAAACCCTAAATTTAACCCAAACCCTAATTTTAATCCAAACCCCTAAATTTTGACCCTAAACCCTAAAATTAACCCAGAACCCAAAATTTGACCCATAACCCTAATTTTGACCCCAAAACCTAATTTAGACACAAAAACCCTAATTCTAACCCTATTTTTGTCCCCAAACCCTTTTTTAACTCAAAACGCGACACCTTAATTTTGACCCAAAACCTTAATTTAGACCCAAAACCCTAATACTAACCCTATTTTTGTCCCAAAACCCAATTCTTTACTCAAAACCCTAAATGAAACCATAAACCCTAATACTAACCCTATTTTTGTCCCAAAACCCAATTCTTTACTCAAAACCCTAAATGAAACCATAAACCCTAATTTTGACCCAAAACCCTAATTTTGACCCAACACCCTAATTTTGACCCAAAACCCTAATATGAACCCTACTTTTAACCCTAACCCCTAAATTTTGACCCTAAACCCTAAAATTAACCCAGAACCCAAAATTTGACCCATAACCCTAATTTTGACCCAAAACCTAATTTAGTCACAAAAACCCTAATTCTAACCCTATTTTTGTCCCAAAACCTTTTTTTTAACTCAAAACGCGACACCTTAATTTTGACCCAAAACCCTAATATAGACCCAAAACCCTAATTCTAACCCTATTTTTGTCCCAAAACCCAATTCTTTACTCAAAACCCTAAATGAAACCCTAAACCCTAATTTTGACCCAAAACCGACATTTTGACCCTAAATAACCCAAAGCGCTAATTTTGACCCAGAACCCTAATATAGACCCAAAACCCTAATACGAACCCTACTTTTGACCCAAGACCCTAAATTTGACCCAAAACCATATTTTTGACCCTAAACCCTAATTTTAACGCAAAAACTTAATTCTAACCCTATTTTTGACCCTAAACCCTAAATTTGACCCAAAATCCGATTTTGACCCAAAACCCTAATTCATACCCGAAACCCTAATTTTGACCGAAAACCGAAATTTTGACCCAAACCCAAATTATAACCCAGAGTCCTAATTTTGACCCAAAACCCTAATTCTGACACAAAACCCTATTTTAAACCCAAAATCCTAATTCAAAGCCTAAACCCTAATTTTAACCCTAAACCCTAGTTTTGATCCTAAACCCTAAATTTGTACCAAAACCCTAATTCTAACCCTATTTTTGTCCCAAAACCCTAAATTTAACCCAGAACCCTAATTTCAATCCAAACCCCTAAATTTTGACCCTAAACCCTAAAATTAACCCAGAACCCTAAATTTGACCCATAACCCTAATTTTGACCCCAAAACCTAATTTAGACACAAAAACCCTAATTCAAACCCTATTTTTGTCCCAAAACCCATTTTTAACTCAAAATGCGACACTTTAATTTTGACCCAAAACCCTAATTTAGACCCAAAACCCTAAATGAAACCCTAAACCCTAATTTTGACCCAAAACCGACATTTTGACCCAAAATAACCCAAAGCCCTAATTTTGACCCAAAACCCTAATACGAACCCTACTTTTAACCCAAGACCCTAAATTTGACCCAGAACCCTATTTTTGTCCCTAAACCCCAATTTTAACGCAAAAACTTAATTCTAACCCTATTTTTGACCCTAAACCCTAAATTTGACCCAAAACCCGATTTTGACCCAAAACCCTAATTCAAACCCGAAACCCTAATTTTGACCGAAAACCGAAATTTTGACCCCAAACCCAAATTATAACCCAGAGTCCTAATTTTGACCCAAAACCCTAATTTAGACCCAAAACCCTATTTTAAACCCAAAATCTCGATTCAAAGCCCAAACCCTAATTTTAACGCTAATCCCTAGTTTTGACCCTAAGCCCTAAATTTGAACCAAAACCCTAATTCTAACCCTATTTTTGTCCCAAAACCCTAAATTTAACCCAGAACCCTAATTTCAATCCAAACCCCTAAATTTTGACCCAAAACCCTAAAATTAACCCCAGAACCCTAAATTTGACCCATAACCCTAATTTTGACCCAAAACCTAATTTAGACACAAAAACCCTAATTCTAACCCTATTTTTGCCCCAAATCTTTTTTTAACTCAAAACGCGACACCTTAATTTTGACCCAAAACCCTAATATAGACCCAAAACCCTAATTCTAACCCTATTTTTGTCCCAAAACCCAATTCTTTACTCAAAACCCTAAATGAAACCCTAAACCCTAATTTTGACCCAAAACCGACATTTTGACCCTAAATAACCCAAAGCGCTAATTTTGACCCAGAACCTTAATATAGACCCAAAACCCTAATACGAACCCTACTTTTGACCCAAGACCCTAAATTTGACCCAAAACCCTATTTTTGACCCTAAACCCTAATTTTAAAGCAAAAACTTAATTCTAACCCTATTTTTGACCCTAAACCCTAAATTTGACCCAAAATCCGATTTTGACCCAAAACCCTAATTCATACCCGAAACCCTAATTTTGACCGAAAACCGAAATTTTGACCCCAAACCCAAATTATAACCCAGAGTCCTAATTTTGACCCAAAACCCTAATTCTGACACAAAACCCTATTTTAAACCCAAAATCCTAATTCAAAGCCTAAACCCTAATTTTAACCCTAAACCCTAGTTTTGATCCTAAACCCTAAATTTGAACCCAAACCCTAATTCTAACCCTATTTTTGTCCCAAAACCCTAAATTTAACCCAAACCCTAATTATCATCCAAAACCCTAAATTTTGACCCTAAACCCTAAAATTAACACAGAACCCAAAATATGACCCATAACCCTAATTATGACCCCAAAACCTAATATAGACACAAAAACCCTAATTCTAACCCTATTTTTGTCCCCAAACTTTTTAACTCAAAACGCGACACCTTAATTTTGACCCAAACCAATTTAGACCCAAACCCTAATACTAACCCATTTTTCCCAAACCCAATTCTTTACTCAAAACCCTAAATGAAACCATAAACCCTAATTTGACCCAAAACCTAATTTTGACCCAACACCCTAATTTTGACCCAAAACCCAAATATGAACCCTACTTTTAACCCTAACCCCTAAATTTTGACCCTAAACCCTAAAATTAACCAACCCAAAATTTACCCATAACCCTAATTTTGACCCAAAACCTAATTTATACACAAAAACCCTAAATCTAACCCTATTTTTGTCCCATAACACTTTTTAATCTCAAAACGCGACACCTTAATTTTGACCCAAAACCCTAATATAGACCCAAAACCCTAATTCTAACCCTATTTTTGTCCCAAAACCCAATTCTTTACTCAAAACCCTAAATGAAACCCTAAACCCTAATTTTGACCCAAAACCGACATTTTGACCCTAAATAACCCAAAGCGCTAATTTTGACCCAGAACCCTAATATAGACCCAAAACCCTAATACGAACCCTACTTTTGACCCAAGACCCTAAATTTGACCCAAAACCATATTTTTGACCCTAAACCCTAATTTTAACGCAAAAACTTAATTCTAACCCTATTTTTGACCCTAAACCCTAAATTTGACCCAAAATCCGATTTTGACCCAAAACCCTAATTCATACCCGAAACCCTAATTTTGACCGAAAACCGAAATTTTGACCCCAAACCCAAATTATAACCCAGAGTCCTAATTTTGACCCAAAACCCTAATTCTGACACAAAACCCTATTTTAAACCCAAAATCCTAATTCAAAGCCTAAACCCTAATTTTAACCCTAAACCCTAGTTTTGATCCTAAACCCTAAATTTGTACCAAAACCCTAATTCTAACCCTATTTTTGTCCCAAAACCCTAAATTTAACCCAGAACCCTAATTTCAATCCAAACCCCTAAATTTTGACCCTAAACCCTAAAATTAACCCAGAACCCTAAATTTGACCCATAACCCTAATTTTGACCCCAAAACCTAATTTAGACACAAAAACCCTAATTCAAACCCTATTTTTGTCCCAAAACCCATTTTTAACTCAAAATGCGACACTTTAATTTTGACCCAAAACCCTAATTTAGACCCAAAACCCTAATTCTAACCCTATTTTTGTCCCAAAACCCAATTCTTAACTCAAAACCCTAAATGAAACCCTAAACCCTAATTTTGACCCAAAACCGACATTTTGACCCAAAATAACCCAAAGCCCTAATTTTGACCCAAAACCCTAATACGAACCCTACTTTTAACCCAAGACCCTAAATTTGACCAAACCCTATTTTTGTCCCTAAACCCTAATTTTAACGCAAAAAACTTAAGTCTAACCCTATTTTTGACCCTAAACCCTAAATTTGACCCAAAACCCGATTTTGACCCAAAACCATAATTCAAACCCGAAACCCTAATTTTGACCGAAAACCAAATTTTGACCCCAAACCCAAATTATAACCCGAGTCCTAATTTTGACCCAAAACCCTAATTCTGACACAAAACCCTATTTTAAACCCAAAATCCTGATTCAAAGCCCAAACCCTAATTTTAACGCTAATCCCTAGTTTTGACCCTAAGCCCTAAATTTGAACCAAAACCCTAATTCTAACCCTATTTTTGTCCCAAAACCCTAAATTTAACCAGAACCCTAATTTCAATCCAAACCCCTAAATTTTGACCCAAAACCCTAAAATTAACCCTTAACCCTAAATTTGACCCATAACCCTAATTTTGACCCAAAACCTAATTTAGACACAAAAACCCTAATTCTAACCCTATTTTTGCCCCAAATCTTTTTTTAACTCAAAACGCGACACCTTAATTTTGACCCAAAACCCTAATATAGACCCAAAACCCTAATTCTAACCCTATTTTTGTCCCAAAACCCAATTCTTTACTCAAAACCCTAAATGAAACCCTAAACCCTAATTTTGACCCAAAACCGACATTTTGACCCTAAATAACCCAAAGCGCTAATTTTGACCCAGAACCTTAATATAGACCCAAAACCCTAATACGAACCCTACTTTTGACCCAAGACCCTAAATTTGACCCAAAACCCTATTTTTGACCCTAAACCCTAATTTTAAAGCAAAAACTTAATTCTAACCCTATTTTTGACCCTAAACCCTAAATTTGACCCAAAATCCGATTTTGACCCAAAACCCTAATTCATACCCGAAACCCTAATTTTGACCGAAAACCGAAATTTTGACCCCAAACCCAAATTATAACCCAGAGTCCTAATTTTGACCCAAAACCCTAATTCTGACACAAAACCCTATTTTAAACCCAAAATCCTAATTCAAAGCCTAAACCCTAATTTTAACCCTAAACCCTAGTTTTGATCCTAAACCCTAAATTTGAACCCAAACCCTAATTCTAACCCTATTTTTGTCCCAAAACCCTAAATTTAACCCAAACCCTAATTTTAATCCAAACCCCTAAATTTTGACCCTAAACCCTAAAATTAACCCAGAACCCAAAATTTGACCCATAACCCTAATTTTGACCCCAAAACCTAATTTAGACACAAAAACCCTAATTCTAACCCTATTTTTGTCCCCAAACCCTTTTTTAACTCAAAACGCGACACCTTAATTTTGACCCAAAACCTTAATTTAGACCCAAAACCCTAATACTAACCCTATTTTTGTCCCAAAACCCAATTCTTTACTCAAAACCCTAAATGAAACCATAAACCCTAATTTTGACCCAAAACCCTAATTTTGACCCAACACCCTAATTTTGACCCAAAACCCTAATATGAACCCTACTTTTAACCCTAACCCCTAAATTTTGACCCTAAACCCTAAAATTAACCCAGAACCCAAAATTTGACCCATAACCCTAATTTTGACCCAAAACCTAATTTAGTCACAAAAACCCTAATTCTAACCCTATTTTTGTCCCAAAACCTTTTTTTTAACTCAAAACGCGACACCTTAATTTTGACCCAAAACCCTAATATAGACCCAAAACCCTAATTCTAACCCTATTTTTGTCCCAAAACCCAATTCTTTACTCAAAACCCTAAATGAAACCCTAAACCCTAATTTTGACCCAAAACCGACATTTTGACCCTAAATAACCCAAAGCGCTAATTTTGACCCTAACCCTAATATAGACCCAAAACCCTAATACGAACCCTACTTTTGACCCAAGACCCTAAATTTGACCCAAAACCATATTTTTGACCCTAAACCCTAATTTTAACGCAAAAACTTAATTCTAACCCTATTTTTGACCCTAAACCCTAAATTTGACCCAAAATCCGATTTTGACCCAAAACCCTAATTCATACCCGAAACCCTAATTTTGACCCAAAACCGAAATTTTGACCCCAAACCCAAATTATAACCCGAGTCCTAATTTTGACCCAAAACCCTAATTCTGACACAAAACCCTATTTTAAACCCAAAATCCTAATTCAAAGCCTAAACCCTAATTTTAACCCTAAACCCTAGTTTTGATCCTAAACCCTAAATTTGTACCAAAACCCTAATTCTAACCCTATTTTTGTCCCAAAACCCTAAATTTAACCGGGAACCCTAATTTCAATCCAAACCCCTAAATTTTGACCCTAAACCCTAAAATTAACCGGAACCCTAAATTTGACCCATAACCCTAATTTTGACCCCAAAACCTAATTTAGACACAAAAACCCTAATTCAAACCCTATTTTTGTCCCAAAACCCATTTTTAACTCAAAAACGCGACACTTTAATTTTGACCCAAACCCTAATTTAGACACAAAAACCCTAATTCTAACCCTATTTTTGTCCCAAAACCCAATTCTTTACTCAAAACCCTAAATGAAACCCTAAACCCTAATTTAGACCCAAAATAACCCAAAGCCCTAATTTAGACCCAAAACCCTAATACGAACCCTACTTTTAAGCCAAGACCCTAAATTTGACCCAGAACCCTATTTTTGACCCTAAACCCTAATTCTAACGCAAAAACTTAATTCTAACCCTATTTTTGACCCTAAACCCTAATGTTGACCCAAAACCCGATTTTGATCCAAAACCCTAATTCAAACCCGAAACCCTAATTTTGACCGAAAACCGAAATTTTGACCCCAAACCCAAATTATTACCCAGAGTCCTAATTTTGAACCAAAACCCTAATTCTGACACAAAACCCTATTTTAAACCCAAAATCCTGATTCAAAGCCCAAACCCTAATTTTAACGCTAATCCCTAGTTTTGACCCTAAGCCCTAAATTTGAACCAAAACCCTAATTCTAACCCTATTTTTGTCCCAAAACCCTAAATTTAACCCAGAACCCTAATTTCAATCCAAACCCCTAAATTTTGACCCAAAACCCTAAAATTAACCCCAGAACCCTAAATTTGACCCATAACCCTAATTTTGACCCAAAACCTAATTTAGACACAAAAACCCTAATTCTAACCCTATTTTTGCCCCAAATCTTTTTTTAACTCAAAACGCGACACCTTAATTTTGACCCAAAACCCTAATATAGACCCAAAACCCTAATTCTAACCCTATTTTTGTCCCAAAACCCAATTCTTTACTCAAAACCCTAAATGAAACCCTAAACCCTAATTTTGACCCAAAACCGACATTTTGACCCTAAATAACCCAAAGCGCTAATTTTGACCTTAACCTTAATATAGACCCAAAACCCTAATACGAACCCTACTTTTGACCCAAGACCCTAAATTTGACCCAAAACCCTATTTTTGACCCTAAACCCTAATTTTAAAGCAAAAACTTAATTCTAACCCTATTTTTGACCCTAAACCCTAAATTTGATCCAAAATCCGATTTTGACCCAAAACCCTAATTCATACCCAAACCCTAATTTTGACCGAAAACCAAATTTTGACCCCAAACCCAAATTATAACCCGAGTCCTAATTTTGACCCAAAACCCTAATTCTGACACAAAACCCTATTTTAAACCCAAAATCCTAATTCAAAGCCTAAACCTTAATTTTAACCCTAAACCCTAGTTTTGATCCTAAACCCTAAATTTGAACCCAAACCCTAATTCTAACCCTATTTTTGTCCCAAAACCCTAAATTTAACCCAAACCCTAATTTTAATCCAAACCCCTAAATTTTGACCCTAAACCCTAAAATTAACCCAGAACCCAAAATTTGACCCATAACCCTAATTTTGACCCCAAAACCTAATTTAGACACAAAACCCTAATTCTAACCCTATTTTTGTCCCCAAACCCTTTTTTAACTCAAAACGCGACACCTTAATTTTGACCCAAAACCTTAATTTAGACCCAAAACCCTAATACTAACCCTATTTTTGTCCCAAAACCCAATTCTTTACTCAAAACCCTAAATGAAACCATAAACCCTAATTTTGACCCAAAACCCTAATTTTGACCCAACACCCTAATTTTGACCCAAAACCCTAATATGAACCCTACTTTTAACCCTAACCCCTAAATTTTGACCCTAAACCCTAAAATTAACCCAGTACCCAAAATTTGACCCATCACCCTAATTTTGACCCAAAACCTAATTTAGTCACAAAAACCCTCATTCTAACCCTATTTTTGTCCCAAAACCTTTTTTAACTCAAACGCGACACCTTAATTTTGACTCAATACCATAATTTAGACCCAAAACCCTAATTCTAACCCTATTTTTGTCCCAAAACCCAATTCTTTACTCAAAACCCTAAATGAAACCCTAAACCCTAATTTTGACCCAAACCGACATTTTGACCCTAAATAACCCAAAGCGCTAATTTTGACCTAACCCTAATATAGACCCAAAACCCTAATACGAACCCTACTTTTGACCCAAGACCCTAAATTTGACCCAAAACCATATTTTTGACCCTAAACCCTAATTTTAACGCAAAAACTTAATTCTAACCCTATTTTTGACCCTAAACCCTAAATTTGACCCAAAATCCGATTTTGACCCAAAACCCTAATTCATACCCGAAACCCTAATTTTGACCGAAAACCGAAATTTTGACCCCAAACCCAAATTATAACCCAGAGTCCTAATTTTGACCCAAAACCCTAATTCTGACACAAAACCCTATTTTAAACCCAAAATCCTAATTCAAAGCCTAAACCCTAATTTTAACCCTAAACCCTAGTTTTGATCCTAAACCCTAAATTTGTACCAAAACCCTAATTCTAACCCTATTTTTGTCCCAAAACCCTAAATTTAACCCAGAACCCTAATTTCAATCCAAACCCCTAAATTTTGACCCTAAACCCTAAAATTAACCCAGAACCCTAAATTTGACCCATAACCCTAATTTTG
Source organism: Sophora flavescens (assembly GCA_030762895.1). Lineage (NCBI taxonomy): Eukaryota > Viridiplantae > Streptophyta > Magnoliopsida > Fabales > Fabaceae > Sophora > Sophora flavescens. Next base: position 17,435 of record JAUPTC010001020.1, read on the forward strand.
ACCCAAAACCTAATTTAGACACAAAAACCCTAATTTTAACCCTATTTTTGCCCCAAATCTTTTTTTAACTCAAAACGCGACACCTTAATTTTGACCCAAAACCCTAATTTAGACCCAAAACCCTAATACTAACCCTATTTTTGTCCCAAAACCCAATTCTTTACTCAAAACCCTAAATGAAACCATAAACCCTAATTTTGACTTGACAAACCGACATTTTGACCCAAAATAACCCAAAGCCCTAATTTTGACCCAAAACCCTAATATGAGCCCTACTTTTAACCCTAACCCCTAAATTTTGACCCTAAACCCTAAAATTAACCGTAACCCTAAATTTGACCCATAACCCTAATTTTGACCCAAAACCTAATTTAGACACAAAAACCCTAATTCTAACCCTATTTTTGTCCCAAAACCTTTTTTTTAACTCAAAACGCGACACCTTAATTTTGACCCAAAACCCTAATATAGACCCAAAACCCTAATTCTAACCCTATTTTTGTCCCAAAACCCAATTCTTTACTCAAAACCCTTAATGAAACCCTAAACCCTAATTTTGACCCAAAACCGACATTTTGACCCTAAATAACCCAAAGCGCTAATTTTGACCCAGAACCTTAATATAGACCCAAAACCCTAATACGAACCCTACTTTTGACCCAAGACCCTAAATTTGACCCAAAACCCTATTTTTGACCCTAAACCCTAATTTTAAAGCAAAAACTTAATTCTAACCCTATTTTGACCCTAAACCCTAAATTTGACCCAAAATCCGATTTTGACCCAAAACCCTAATTCATACCCGAAACCCTAATTTTGACCGAAAACCGAAATTTTGACCCCAAACCCAAATTATAACCCAGAGTCCTAATTTTGACCCAAAACCCTAATTCTGACACAAAACCCTATTTTAAACCCAAAATCCTAATTCAAAGCCTAAACCCTAATTTTAACCCTAAACCCTAGTTTTGATCCTAAACCCTAAATTTGAACCAAAACCCTAATTCTAACCCTATTTTTGTCCCAAAACCCTAAATTTAACCCAAACCCTAATTTTAATCCAAACCCCTAAATTTTGACCCTAAACCCTAAAATTAACCCGAACCCAAAATTTGACCCATAACCCTAATTTTGACCCCAAAACCTAATTTAGACACAAAACCCTAATTCTAACCCTATTTTTGTCCCCAAACCCTTTTTTAACTCAAACGCGACACCTTAATTTTTGACCCCAAACCTAATTTAGACCCAAAACCCTAATACTAACCCTACTTTTGTCCCAAAACCAATTCTTTACTCAAACCCTAAATGAAACCATAAACCCTAATTTTGACCCAAAACCCTAATTTTGACCCAACACCCTAATTTTGACACAAAACCCTAATATGAACCCTACTTTTAACCCTAACCCCTAAATTTTGCCCCTAAACCCTAAAATTAACCCAGTACCCAAAAAGTGACCCATAACCCTAATTGTGACCCAAAACCTAATTTAGTCACAAAACCCTAATTCTAACCCTATTTTTGTCCCAAAACATTTTTTTTAACTCAAAACGCGAAACCTTAATTTTGACCCAAAACCCTAATATAGACCCAAAACCCTAATTCTAACCCTATTTTTGTCCCAAAACCCAATTCTTTACTCAAAACCCTAAATGAAACCCTAAACCCTAATTTTGACCCAAAACCGACATTTTGACCCTAAATAACCCATAGCGCTAATTTTGACCCAGAACCCTAATATAGACCCAAAACCCTAATACGAACCCTACTTTTGACCCAAGACACTAAATTTGACCCAAAACCCTATTTTTGACCTTAAACCCTAATTTTAACGCAAAAACTTAATTCTAACCCTATTTTTGTCCCTAAACCCTAAATTTGACCCAAAATCCGATTTTGACCCAAAACCCTAATTCATACCGGAAACCCTAATTTTGACCGAAAACCGAAATTTTGACCCCAAACCCAAATTATAACCCAGAGTCCTAATTTTGACCCAAAACCGTAATTCTGACACAAAACCCTATTTTAAACCCAAAATCCTAATTCAAAGCCTAAACCCTAATTTTAACCCTAAACCCTAGTTTTGATCCTAAACCCTAAATTTGAACCAAAACCCTAATTCTAACCCTATTTTTGTCCCAAACCCTAAATTTAACCCAGAACCTTAATTTTAATCCAAACCATTTTGACCCTAAACCGTAAAATTAACCAGAACCCTAATTTTGACCCAAAACCTAATTTAGACACAAAAAACCTAATTCTAACCCTATTTTTTCCCAAAACCTTTTTTTTAACTCAAAACGCGACACCTTAATTTTGACCCAAAACCCTAATTTAGACCCAAAACCCTAATACTAACCCTGTTTTTGTCCCAAAACCCAATTCTTTACTCAAAACCCTAAATGAAACCATAAACCCTAATTTTGACCAAAAATTACCCTAATTTTGACCCAAAATAACCCAAAGCCCTAATTTTGACCCAAAACCTTAATATGAACCCTACTTTTAACCCTAACCCCTAAATTTTGACCCTAAACCCTAAAATTAACCGAGAACCCTAAATTTGACCCATAACCCTAATTTTGACCCAAAACCTAATTTAGACACACAACCCTAATTCTATCCCTATTTTTGTCCCAAAACCTTTTTTTAACTCAAACGACACCTAATATAGACCCAAACCCTAATTCTAACCCTATTTTGTCCCAAAACCCAATTCTTTACTCAAACCCTAAATGAAACCCTAAACCCTAATTTTTGACCCAAAACCCACATTTTGACCCTAAATAACCCATTTTTAACCAAACCTTAATATAGACCCAAAACCCTAATACGAACCCTACTTTTGACCCAAGACCCTAATTTGACCCAAAACCCTATTTTTGACCCTAAACGCTAATTTTTATGCAAAAACTTAATTCTAACCCTATTTTTGACCCAAACCCTAAATTTGACCCAAAACCGATTTTGACCCAAAACCCTAATTCAACCCAAACCCTAATTTTGAAAAACCAAATTTTGACCCCAAACCCAAATTATAACCCAGAGTCCAATTTTGACCCAAACCCTAATTTAGACACAAAACCCTATTTTAAACCCAAAATCCTAATTCAAAGCCTAAACCCTAATTTTAACCTAAACCCTATTTTGATCCTAAACCCTAAATTTGAACCAAAACCCTAATTCTAACCCTATTTTTGTCCCAATACCCTAAATTTAACCCAAACCCTAATTTTAATCCAAACCCCTAAATTTTGACCCTAAACCCTAAAATTAACCAGAACCCAAAATTTAACCCATAACCCTAATTTTGACCCCAAAACCTAATTTAGACACAAAAACCCTAATTCTATCCATATTTTTGTCCCCAAACCTTTTTTAACTCAAAACGCGACACCTTAATTTTGACCCAAAACCTAATTTAGACCCAAAACCCTAATACTAACCTATTTTTGTACCAAAACCCAATTCTTTACACAAAACCATAAATGAAACCATAAACCCTAAATTTGACCATAAACCCAAATTTTGACCCAAAACCCAAAATTTTACCCAAAATAACCCAAATCCCAAATTTTGACCCAAACCCAAAAACCCTAAATACCCAAAACCCTATTTACCCACCTAAATTTTGACCCTAAACCCTAAAATTAACCCCAAACCCAAAATTTGACCCATAACCCTAATTTTGACCCAAAACCTAATTTAGTCACAAAACCCTAATTCTAACCTATTTTTGTCCCAAAACCTTAAACCCTAATCTTACCCAAAACCGACATTTTGACCCAAAATAATTCAACTAAACCTAATTTTGACCCAAAACCCTAATTTAGACCCAAACCCTAATACGAACCCTACTTTTGACCCAAGACCCTAAATTTGACCCAAACCCTATTTTTTACCCTAAACCCTAATTTTAACGCAAAACTTAATTATAACCCTATTTTTGACCCTAAACCCTAATTTTAACCCAAAAACTTAATCCTAACCCTATTTTTGACCCCAAACCCTAAATTTACCAAAACCCAATTTTGACCCAAAACCCTAATTTACCCCAAACCCAATTTTTCACCCAAAACCCTAATTTTAACCCAAACTTTAACCCAAAACCCTAAATTTTACCCCTAAACCCTAAAATTAACCTAAACCCTAAATTTGACCTGTAACCCTAATTTTGACCCAAAACCTAATTTAGACACAAAACCCTAATTCTAACCCTATTTTTGTCCCAAAACCTTTTTTAACTCAAACACACCCTATTTTGACCCAAAACCCCTAAATTTACCCAAACCCTAATTCAAACCATATTTTTGTCCCAAAACCCTTCTTTACTCAAACCCTAAATGAAACCTAAACCCTAATTTTGACCCAAAACCGATTTTTGACCCCAAATAACCAAAGCGCTAATTTTGACCCCAAAACCCTAATATAGTCCCAAAACCCTAATACTAACCCTACTTTTGACCCAAAACCCTAAATTTGACCCAAAACCCAACCTAAACTAACCAAAACCCTAATTTTACCACACTAACAAACCTAACTACCCCTTTTTGACCCAAACCCAAATTTGACCCAAAACCCTTTTGACCCAAACCCTAATTCACCCGAACCCTAATTTTGACCAAACCAAATTTTGACCCAACCCAAATTAACCCTGAGTCCACCTTTTGACCCAAAACCCTAATTTCAACCCAAAACCCTATTTTAAACCCAAAATCCTAATTCAAAGCCTAAACCCAAATTTTAACCTAATCCTAGTTTTGATCCAAAACCCTAAATTTGAACCAAAACCCTAAACCCTAACCCTATTTTTGTCCCAAAACCCTAAATTTAACCCAAACCCTAATTTTAATCCAAACCCCTAAATTTTGACCCTAAACCCTAAAATTAACCCTACCAAATTTGACCCTACTCCCTATTTTTGACCCAAAACCTAATTTAGACACAAAACCCTATTCTAACCCTTTTCCCAAACCTTTTACTCCACCTTATTTTAACCCATAGACCCAAAACCTAATTCTAACCCTATTTTTGTCCCAAAACCCAATTTTTAACCCAAACTAAACCCAAAACCCTAATTTACCAAACCATCCTGACCCAACCATTTACCCAATACCCAAACCCTAATTTAGACCCAAACCCTAATAGAACCCCTTTACCAGACCCCAAATTCCACTCGTAAACCCTATTTTGACCTAAACCCCTAATTTTAACTCAAAACCTTAATTCTAACTCTACTTTTGTCCCAAAACCCTAAATTTGACCCAAAACCCGATTTTGACCCAAAACCCTAATTCATACCCGAAACCCTATTTGCAAAACCAATTTTGACCCCAAACCCAAATTATAACCCAATCCTAATTCTGACCAAAACCCTAATTCGACCCAAAACTATTTTAAACCCAAAATCAATTCAAAGCCAAACCCTAATTTTAACCTAAACCCTAATTTTGCCCTAAACCCTACTTTTTGAACCAAACCCTACTTTACCTTTTTGTCCCAAAACCCAAAATTTAACCCAAACCCTAAAACCAACCCTAATTTTGACCAAAAACCTAAACTAACCAAAACCTAAATTTGACCCAAAACCCTAATTTTGACCCAAAACCTAATTTAGACACAAACCCTAACTCAAACCTATTCCAAAACCCTTTTTAAACCCAATGACCAAATTTAACCCACCCAAACATAACACCATTTTGACCCAAACCCTAATTCACACAAAACCTAAACCCAACCCTAATTCAAAGCCTAAACCCCAATTTTAACCTAATACCCAACCTAACCCAATTTGACCCAAACCCTAATTTCTAACCCTAATTTTAACCCAAACCCCTAAATTTCCAAAACCCTAAAATGTAACCCTAAATTTAACCAAACCCTAATTTTGACCCAAAACCAACCAAAATTCTAACCTTTCCCAAACTTAACTCAAACGCGACACCTTAATTTTGACCCAAACCCTAATTTAGACCCAAAACCCTAATTCAAACCCTATTTTTGTCCCAAAACCCATTTTTACTCAAACCCTAATGAAACCCTTAATTTTGACCCAAACCCTACATTTTGACCCAAATAACCCAACCCTAATATAGACCCAAACCCTAATAAACCTACTTTTAACCCAAGACCCTAAATTTAACCTAACCCTATTTTTGACCCTAAACCCTAATTTTAACCCAAAAACTTAATTCTAACCCTATTTTTGACCCTAAACCCTAAATTTGACCCAAAATCCGATTTTGACCCAAACCCTAATTCAAACCCGAAACCCTAATTTTACCGAAACCGAAATTTTGACCCCAAACCCAAATTATAACCCGTAGTCCTAATTTTGACCGAAACCCTAATTCGACCAAAACCCTATTTTAAACCCAAAATCCTAATTCAAAGCCTAAACCCTAATTTTTAACGCTAAACCCTAGTTTTGATCCTAAACCCTAAATTTGAACCAAAACCCTAATTCTAACCCAATTTTGTCCCAAAACCCAAAATTTAACCTTAACCCTAATTTTAAACCAAACCCTAATTTTGACCCAAAACCCTAAAATTAACCTGAACCCAAAATTTGACCCTAACCCTAATCTTGACCCCAAAACCTAATTTAGACACAAAAACCCTAATTCTAACTCCTATTTTTGTCCAAAACCTTTTTTTAACTCAAAACGCGACACCTTAATTTTGACCCAAAACCCTAACTTAGACCCAAACCCTAATACTAACCCTATTTTTGTCCCAAACCCAATTCTTTACTCAAACCCTAAATGAAACCATAAACCCTAATTTTGCCCACCTTGCCCAAAATAACCCAAAGCCCTAATTTTGCCCAAACCCTAATATAGACTCCAAACCCAACCCTACTTTGACCTAAACCCTAAAATTAACCTTTTACCCTAAATTTGACCCGTAACCCTAATTATCATTCGCCAAAACCTAATTTTAGACACAAAACTTAATTCTAACCCTATTTTTGTCCCAAAACCTTTTAACTCCAAAACCCAACACCCTAATTCAACCCAAACCCTAATTTTCACCAAACCCAAATTTCCAAACCCAAATTTTTGTCCCAAAACCCAATTCTTTACTCAAAACCTAAATTAGACACAAAACCCTATTTTAACCCAAAACTCGATTCTAACCAAACCCTAATAATAACCTAAACGCTAATTTTGACCTAACCCTAATTTGACTCCAAAACCCTAATATCAACCCTATTTGTCCAAGACCCAAAATTTAACCCCAAACCCCAATTTTTGACCCTAAACCCTAATTTTAAAACCTAAAACTTAATTCTAACCCTAAATTTGACCATAAACCCTAAATTTTGACCCAAAACCAATTTAGACACAAAACCCTAATTTCCCAAACCCCAATTTTGCCCAAAAAAATTTTGACCCCAAACCCAAATTTAACAGTCCTATTTTTGACCCAAAACCCTAATTCGACTCAAAACACCCTATTTTCAAACCCAAAATCCTAATTCAAAGCCTAAACCCTAATTTTAACCCTAAACCCTAATTTTGATCCAAACCCGAAATTTGAACCAAAACCCTAACCCCAACCCTAATTTTTGTCCCAAAACCCTAATATTAACCCTAATTTTAACCCAAACCCTAAATTTTGACCCTAAACCTAAAATTAACCAGAACCCAAAATTTGATCCATAACCTAATTTTGACCCCAAACCTAATTTAGACACAAAACCCTAATTCAAACCCTATTTTTGTCCCCAAAACCCTTTTTAACTCAAAACGTGACACCTTAATTTTTGACCCAAAACCCTAAATTAGACCCAAAACCCTACTCCTAACCCTATTTTTGTCCCAAAACCCAATTCTTAACTCAAAACCCAAATGAAACCCTAAACCCTAATTTCCTAAAACCGACATTTTGACCCAAAATAACCCAAAGCGCTAATTTTACCCAGAACCCTAATATGAACCCAAAACTTAACCCTAAACCTAAATTTGACCCAAACCCTAAATTTAACCTAAAGACCTATTTTTGACCCATAAACCCTAATTTTAACACAAAACCTAATTCTACAAATTTTTGACCTAAAAAATTTTAACCCAAAACCCAAAATTTTGCACCCAAACCCTAATTCAGACCCAAACCCTAATTCTAACCAAAATTTTTGTCCCCAAACCAATTTTTACTCAACTCCTAATTTTGACCCAAAACCCTATTTCGACCAAAACCCCATAACCATAATCCTAATTCAAAGCCAAACCTAATCTTAACCCAACCCTAATATTGATCCAAAACCCTAAAATTCGAACCAAAACCCAAGACCCAAATTTGACCCAAAACCCTATTTTTAACCACAAACCCTAATTTTAACCCAAAACTTAATTCAAACCCAATTTTAACCTAAACCAAAATTTGACCCATAACCCCAATTTTGACCCCAAAACCTAATTCATACACAAAACCTAATTTTCAAACCAAATTTTCACCCCAAACCCATATTAACTCAACCTGAGTCCTAATCCTGACCAAAACCTAATCTTGACCAAAACCCTATTCAAACCCAAAATCCTAATTCAAAGCCTAAACCCTAATTTTAACCCAAACCCTATTTTGACCCTAAACCCTAAATTTGACCAAACCCTAATCCTAACCCTTTTTTGTCCCAAAACCCAAATTTCACCCAACACTAATCTTAACCCAACCCCTAAATTTTGACCCCTAAACCCTAAAATTAACCTGGAACCCTAAATTTGACCCATAACCCTAATTTTGACCCAAAACCTAATTTAGACACAAAACCCTAATTCAAACCTATTTTTGTCCCAAAACCTTTTTTTTAACTCAAAACGCGACACCTTAATTTTGACCCCAAAACCTAATTTAGACCCAAACCCCAATTCTAAACCTATTTTTGTCCAAAACCCAATTCTTTACTCAAACCCTAAATGAAACCCTAAACCCTAATTTTGACCCAAACCCAATTTTTGACCTAAATAACCCAAGCACTAATTTTGACCCAGAACCCCTAATATAGACCCAAAACCCTAATACGAACCCTACTTTTGACCCAAGACCCTAAATTTTGACCCCAGAACCCTATTTTGACCTAAACCCAATTTTAACGCAAAACTTAATTCTAACCCTATTTTTGACCCTAAACCCTAAATTTGACCCAAAACCCGATTTTGACCCAAACCCTAATTCATACCCGAAACCCTAATTTTGACCGAAAAAATTTTCCCCAAACCCAAATTTAACCCAGAGTCCTAATTTTGACCCAAACCCTAATTGACTCCAAACCCTATTTTAAACCCAAAATCCTAATTCAAAGCCTAAACCCTAATTTTAACCCTAAACTTAGTTTTGATCCTAAACCCTAAATTTGAACCAAAACCTAATTCTAACCCAATTTTTGTCCCAAAACCCTAAATTTCACCCGTAACCCTAATTTTAATCCAAACCCTAAATTTTAACCCTAAACCCAAAATTAACCCAACCCTAAATTTGACCCATAACCTAACTTTGACCCCAAAACCTAATTTAGACACAAAACCCTAATTCAAACCGACCCTATTTTTATCCAAAGCCATTTTTAACCAAAAACCCTAATTATAAACCTATCCTAATTTAGACCCAAAACCACAATACAAACCCTATTTTTATCCCAAAACCCGATTCATACTCAAACCTAAATGAAACCACTAAACCCAATTTTGACCCAAAACCCAAAATTTGAACCAAACCCAATTCACCCTAATTTCTGCCCCAAACCCTAAATTTAACCCCACCTAATTCTAACTCCACCCCAATTTTTGACCCTAAACCCTAAAATTAACCCAGAACCCTAAATTTGACCCATATACCCAACTTTACCCAAAACCTAATTTAGACACAAAAACTTAATTTAACCTATTTTTGTCCCAAAATTTTTAACTCAAAAACCCACTTTTGACCCAAACCTAATAAACCCTAATTCTAACCCTATTTTTGTCCCAAAACCCAATTCTTTACCAAAACCCCAAATGAAACCCTAAACCCACTTACTCAAAACCATATTTGACCCAAAATAACCCAAACCTATTTAAACCCAAAACCTAATTTTAAAGCATAGACCCTAATTTACCTAACCCTATTTGACCCTAAACCCTAAATTTTAACGCAAATTAATTCTACCCTTTTTGACCCAAACCAAATTTTGCTCAAAACCCTAATTCAACCCCGAACCCTAATTTTAACCCAAACCAAATTTCGACACCAAACCCAAATTTAACCCAATCCTAATTTTGACCCAAAACCCATTCCCACACACCCTATTTTAAACCCAAAATCCCGATTCAAACCCAAACCTAATTCTAACCCCTAAACCCAAATTTTCACCCAAACCCCCAATTCAACCAAATCCTAAATTTAACCCCAACCCCAATTTTAATCCAAACCCCTAATTTTGACCCAAAACCTAAAACTAACCCGAACCAAATTATACCCAAAACCCAATTTTGACCCAAAACCACATCTAGACACAAAAACCAACTAATTTAACACCTCCCAACATTTTGACTCAAAACTAATTTTGACCAAACCCTAATTTAGACCCAAAACCCTATCTACTCCTAATTTTGTCCCAAACCCAAACCCTTTACTCAAAACCCTAATGAAACTCCTAAACCCCGATTCTTACCCAAACCTACATTTGACCCATAACCAGCCCAATTTTAACCCAAAGCCTAATATAGACCAAAACCCAATTCTAACCCTATTTTGACCCAAGACCCCTATTTAATCTTAACCCTATTTTTGACCCCAAAACCCTAATTTTTAACGCAAAACTTAATTCTAACCATTTTTCCTACCCATTCGACCCAAATTCTATTTACCCAAAACCTAATTTATACCCGAAACACTAATTTTGTTAAAACCGAAATTTTGACCCCAAACCAATTATAACCCATCATTTTGACCCAAAACCCAATTCTAACCAAAACCCTTTTAACCCCAAAATCCTAATTAAAGCCTAAACCCTAAATTTTAACCTAACACTAATTTTGATCCTAAGCCTAATTTGGAACCCAAACCCTAATTCTCACCCAATTTCTGTCCCAAAACCTAAATTCAACCCGACCCCTAATTTTAAACCTAACCCCAAATTTTGACCCTAAACCCTAAAATTCTAACCCAAAATTTGACCCATAACCCTAATTTGACCCCAAAACCAATTTAGACCCAAACCCTAATTAACCCTATTTTTGTCCCCAAACCTCTTTAACCCAAAACGTGACACCTAATCGACCCAAACCCACTCTAGACCCAAACCCTAATACTAACCCATTTCTGCAAACCCACTTCACATCAAAACCCTAAATGAACCATAACCCCATTTTGACCCAAAGCCCCACTTTGACCCAAAAACCTAAATGAACCCTATTTTAACCCTACCCCTAAATTTTAGACCCCAAACCTAAAATTAAAACCCAAAACCTAAATTTAAACCCATAACCCTAATTTTGACACGAAACCAATTTAGACACAAACCCTAACCCTAACCCTATTTTGTCCCAAAACCCTTTTTAACTCAAAACCACACACCCAAAATCCTGACCCAACTCCTAATTCCAACTCCTATTTTTGTCCAACCCCAATTTTTACCAAACCCTAAATGAACCCAAACCCTAATTCTAACCCAAAACCGACATTTGACTCTAACCCAAAGCGCTAATTTTAACCAGGCCTATTTTAGACCCAAAACTCTAACCTTTTTGACCCAAGACCCTAAATTTGACTAAAACCCTAATTTTGACCATAAGCCCTAATTGAACAAAACTTAATTTAACCTATTTTGACCCTAAACCCTAATTTGACCCAAAATCCATTTTGACACAAAACCCTAATTCATACCAAACCACTTGATAAAACCAAATTTTGACCCCAAACCCAAATTATAACCGAGTCCTAATTTTGACCCAAAACCCTAATTGACACAAAACCCTATTTTAAACCCAAAATCCTAATTCAAAGCCCAAACCCTAATTTTACCCAAAACCTAGTTTTGATCCTAAACCCTAAACTTGACCCAAACCCCAATTCTAACCCTATTTTGTCCCAAAACCCCAAATTTAACCCAACCCAATTTTAATCCAAACCTAAAATTTGACCCTAAACCTAAAATTAACTCCGGAACCTAAATTTGACCCATAACCCTAATTTTGATCCGAAAACCTAATTTAGACACAAAACCCTAATTCAAACCCTATTTTTGTCCCAAAACCCATTTTTAACTCAAAACGCGACACCATAATTTTGACCCAAAACCCCACCTGACACCCTAATTTAGACCCCAAAACCTAATTCTAACCCTATTTTTGTCCCCAAACCCAATTCTTAACTCAAAACCCTAAATGAAACCCTAAACCCTAATTTTGACCCAAAACACATTTTGACCTAAAATAACCCAAAACTAATTTACACAAAACCCTAATATGAACCCCACTTTTAACCCCAACCCCAAATTTTTTACCCTAACCCTCAAAATTAACCTAAGACACAAATTTGTCCCCATAACACAACTTTGACCCAACCCTAATTTAGCCACAACAACCTAATTCCAACCCTATTTTCGTCCCCAAAACCTTTTTTTTAACTCCAAAACGCGACACCTTAATTTTGACCCAAACCCCAACACAGACCCAAACCCTAATTCTAACCCTATTTTTGTCCACAAAAACCAGTTCTTACTCAAAACCCTAAGTGAAACCCCTAAGCCTAATTTTGACCCAAACCAACATTTTGACCACTAAATAACCCAAAGCACTAATTTTGACCCCGGAACACAATATAGACCCAAACTAATATCTGAACCCTACTTGCCGAGACCTAAATTTGACCAAAACCTATTTTTGACCTAAACCCTATTTTAAGCAAAACTTAATTCTAACCCAATTTTTGACCCTAAACCCTAAATTTGACCCAAAACGACTTTGAACCAAAACCCTAATTCATACCAAAATCATAATTTTAACTGAAAATCTAAATTTTGACCCCAAACCCAAATTATAACCCGAGTCCTAATTTTGACCCAAAAACCTAATTTCGACACAAAACCTTATTTTAAACCCAAAATCCTAATTCAAGCCTAACCCTATTTTAACCCAAACCCTAGTTTTGACCCTAAACCCTAAATTTGAACCAAAACCCTAATT
>JAUPTC010001021.1:0-30602 GCA_030762895.1 Sophora flavescens
TCCATCTTTGCTCCTACACATCTGTTCTTTATGCGTAGTCCCGATCTACGCTGAATATCTCCCTTTAGACACTTCATAATATGCTTATAGATAGACACTTGAGCAGAGACACTGAGAGCGCATTCTTGAATTGAGATTCTTCTAGATAAGACGTCACTCTGTCTTAATATCCTTCACCCGCCTTAAGACGCGTTTAGTCTTAAGACATTTCAAGAGACAGGTTCCACAAACATGCACAAAAGATAGAACACCTTCCTGCTATCACTAGACAGGTGACATTAGACGAGTGAGTTACTCTTCACTGGTCTCCGCACACTTGGAGTTATTGCCAAATTAGCAATGTTCACACATTTGTAAATTATTTATGCAACATGTTTAGGAACTTAACTTATTTCTTTGATTTTAATATCACTCAAAACCACATAAAACAATTATTCACAACACATATAGCATTTTCGCCACGACTGTTTCCTGCAATGAAGCACTAATTAAAGCTCCATCTCTAAGGGGATAAAGATGCCCGCAGGGACAAGCACGCCCACAGGTTTCCCAGACTCCGAGAACATAATTAAGGACTTAAAGTGGGGTTTTAACCCTAATCTTCCCAACAATCTATATTGACATGATTAATTAATGTTAAAGATTAGATAACTGATTAATGGTTAATGAAGATAATTAATGATAATAAGATGTTTCGTCAGAATCATAGGTTATCGTGACGCTGGTAACTTTGGTGCTTATTGGCCAAAAATTGCATCATGCTTATTGGTCGAGGCCTCGGCGATGTTAAAGCCTGGATGCTTATCGCCCAAACATGATGATGTTGGGAAGATGAAGTCTTGGGAGCTTTTGGCCTGAGCAAAGGAGGTTGTTGCTGGTACATGCATGCAGCATCCGCCTCCACAATAGGTCACCCGAGGTTTGGTGACCGCAGCCTCGGCTTACGCAGGCATCCGGGCGCTCACGCGCTGGTTATCCATGGGGTTCACCCAGGTTCGTGAATCTCGGTGTTGGTGTTTATGGCCAATAATGACTGTAACTCCTGTCGTTCAACCTGAAAGTTAGGTTTGATCCACATGAATAATTAGGAGAATGAGTAAAGGGTATTGTTCTTCAGCATACTTACTTCAAGATGTTAATATATATATATATATATATATATATATATATATATATATATATATATATATATATATATATATATATATATCGGTCAATAGCAGTGTATTCACTCCACTACATCACTATGTATGGTGCAAATTTTGGACCACCACCACATACTTGGGATATAATTTAAACTTTCTAGTTATATTATATCAGAAAGTCGTTCATATGAATATACAGATATTGTAGTATAGTCATGTACTCTTTGTATTCAAGAAATTTAACTCCATATTAAAATAATGTATTTTGATTAAAAACTAATTATGTTGTAAAATAATATTTTAATATGAATTAAAAATAATGTTTGTTGCCTCACACATATTTTTGCACATAATCAGTTTTTTTAACTAAAAACATTATTTAATAAGAGTTAAATTTGTAAATACAAAAAAATCACATATATTATAATACAATATATAATCGTATTCATATGGGCCACTACAATATAATACAACTGTAAAAGCTTTGGTACCTTGACCAACCTACGTGGGCAATATGGGATTGGCCCAAAATTTGCCATACGGTGATGGCTGCAAACAAATATATGTGGTGCACTATAGCCCAACTCCATATATATATATGTACAGCGCGTGTGCGTGTGTGTGATGGCGTTATGATGTTGCTATGCTTGTTTGTTTACCTACTTCCATCTCCATATCATATATGTTTACATGGGATTCTTACTCCCCATTTTCTGTTTTCTTGTCGGCATGTTTGGTTTTTCATGCAGAGATGATTTGAGTTACTCTCTGAGATTTAGTGGGACTCCGAGGAGCCACCACTCTGCAGTCAGAGCCACCACACGAAGCGGCCTCATTGCCTACCCCTACTCATGAGGAATGTTTCGATGTCACCCTCTGTGTCGGGGACATTTCTATTTCGATACCTCCCATGCAGCTACTTCGCGTATTCGACACCCCAACGTATGCTGTTATTTCTTATACCCTTCTAAAGGGACAGCCTTTTTCAACATCCCAATTATATGGGATGTTATCGATATCCCATTACTGTGGTATTACTTTTCGATACCCCTATCATAGGTGAGATGCAAGAAACATCACAATATATTATAACCCAAATATATCATGTCTCATGCATGTAACAAACTATTTTTTTTCAATTTTTAAACATATAAACTCTTACCAATAACAAACAATCATGAATATTTATCACATCATACTTCATACATGAATAAGCATGTTGGCAACATCAATTAATCAATTAATTCCCCTATTAAACAAAAAACCCAATTTTCCAGAATTTAGGTTACTAACGATATGCACGTTTCAATTAAAGACTCCCAAAACCATGGTAACCTTTATCAACAAAAGCATCACATATCCTGGTGGAAAGAGTTCGGGCGAAAAGTATTGTTATTCACCCTAAGCACCTCCAAAATAGCTCTAAGCGTTTCCCATCGCGTAATGCTAATGTTTGCCAAGAGTTATCATCATCTTTCTCTTCCTAGACTTCTCACCCACAACTATCTCTTTCTTAATCCTGAATTTCTTCTCTCTCTTCTTAGAATGCTTCTGGATTTCTAGGTAATTAGGTTCAAAATGCACCCTAAGAGTGTTAAGATTCTATTTATAGAGCCCCCAATAGCCCAAAACGTGTAAAAACGTTGGCTAAGCTCGCTTACTCTGCATATGGTGCTGTATTTTGCACACTATTCCTGAGTTTATGTGACATTAAAAAATTATAAATTTTATATAGTTGAAAGATAAAAGAATTGTCTACAACTTTATGCAGACAACAAAATCTGAAACCGACGCTAGATAGTCAAAACGTGGATAGAATTTAAAAACACTGTTCTGACGGCTGAATAACATGAATAAGTAGTGTACGCACTTGGCTGGCACCCTGAGGCCATAAGAATCCAATTTGGACGAATTTGGTGTCTATGGAAAGATAAGAGACAGGGCTATATTTATGCAGATCTCAATTCAAAAAAGTTTTCTTTGTTATTAAATATCCATTTGAATTTATAGGTAACTAGTCATATTATTGAATTGGGCTTGAAACACCTAAACTATCTATTTATAATGGGTAAACACGTTATTTGAGCCTTGATATGCTTATGTTTCCTATCATTATTGCTGCATTAATTTAGTCTCTGTAGGTTCTATCCTTATTTTTATTTTTTTATTTTTTAAACTAATTTTTACATTATTGTGCAACCCACTATTTATTATAAAAGAAACAATTATAATAAAACTCTCTCTTATACTACCCTTTTTTTATTAAAATAATTATATTTGAATTTTTAAGATGTTACATTTCTCCTCTCCTTAGATAATTTCTGTCCCCGAAAGCTTCATCACATACTCACGCACATATTGTAAATATATAAGAAAACCAAACATAGTTGGGGTTACCTACCTAAAACCACAAGATCTGGGGTATTGACATGCTTCTATATCCCTTCCATCTTTCAAGGTAATTTCCTTCTGAAAGAATCCTTTCCCATAACACTTTCACTCAATGGAATTGTCTTGTTCCCTAGAGTCTTTGTGTCTTGTCCAAGATCGACTAGGCCTAGGCTTATAGATCAAATTATCCCTCAATTGTAAAGACTGAGCCATCATAATGGACTCATCAGTACATATTTTCTAAGTTACGAAGGATGGGTTATCATGAAGATTTGCCAATTGTGGCAGAAGAGCCAATTGGTAAAGTTAAATCTTAATTACTTCGAGAATTAGGAAAGGTCCCATGAAACAAAAGAGTCGTCAATGACATTGACATCCCCATCCAAACGAAGAGTGGCTCTCACATTACATGTTCCCTGCTTCTAAAATTCTAATGCTTTTTCTGTCGACATAACACTTTTTATCTATTCTCAAAGAATGCATCTTTCCTCAATTATTAAATCAATTGCGATCTTTGATTAAATCTGATCTTAACAATATCTTCTCACCTACTTCACTATCATAAAAGGATCTACATTCTAATCACATAATTAAAATATATATATATATATATATATATATATGTATAGTCATTAAATATTCCACAGATAATAAATGTACAATTCATGGCCCTCAACTTAAAAACAAAAAAAAATATTAAAAAAAAAAATAATTTTAAAAAATGAAGTCAATAATAACATTTATATAATAAAATCATGCACCTAAGCATTTTTTCTATCCATCCGCCTATAATTAGAAACACCTTCACTTGCATTTCATCTTTATACATTCTCACAAATTAAATTTAACAAACAATCCATTAAAGAAAATGATGCAATATTTTTTATCATCCACACGTAACATAATATCTCTACGAACTCTACTAAATTTCTATATTCTATGCAGTAACCGAGGAATTTTATAAATAAAGAAATGTGAAGAAGTGTTGCTTACATCTAATTTTTGCTATCAAAATGATAATTTCAAAGAGGAAGAAATGATTCCTTTATGTTGATAAGAAAATCCTACTAAAAAAATATGTGATAACAAAATGGAGAATAATGTTTAACAAAATTACAATTAAACTCGTCAGTACATTGTGCAAAAACAACTCAGAAATTAACACCACAATAGTATAAGGAACCAATTTCAATCTCGATCCTTGAGTAGCACAGTACTAATAAGAAATAACATTTTTTCACTTTTGTTAAAAATATAAGTTTGTTAGGATTAGACATGCCATTAATCCATATGGAAAACAAATCATAGGGGAATATCAATCGCGATTACTACTTTTGTCCTTGATACAATTTGAAATTTCAAGGAAAGTGATCCTCAAAATTATATAACAAAATTATAACATTATAATAAATTCTGAACATATATATAAATTATTTAACCTGCTCCATTTTTATTCCCCATTCACTAATTCTTTAAATCTTAATGCTTCTTGGTTATTTCTAGACACATGGTTAACGTTCTTTCATGTGTCTCTTCAACATTTTTTTTTCCCATAAGGCTCCCTCCTTAGGGGACAATGATCCCATTCTTAAAGCAACACTCGCCATTATTATATAACACATAATTCTCTTGATCCAAAAGTTCCAAATCCTAGTTTTAAAGCACTACACTCGCCAATCTATTTTCTAAGGTCACTACAAATTTTCAACCTATTAGATTCCAATTTTTAAGCCTTAAAGATATCCAAATTCATGTTCTAGACTCTTCTATTAGGTTAATCTCTTGCAACTTTAAGTTAGACTTGTGCATTCCTACAGTATGACCCCTTGCATTAGCCTTCCTCAAATATACTTCAACTCAAAATTATAGTTCCTAAGAAAATTCAATCACTTTCTACATATATTTAACTTTGACTACCTTTCTTGTTCATCTCTAAACAACTATTTAAGGCTCACTGATCATTAAAAACTTCAAGTTGTATCCTATCAAGAGATTTTCCGCCTAATCAGCTTGGTGAGAGTAAGGCTAGTTTAGAGAACTCGTTTATAACTTCTATAATACTTCTCCAATTACAGTAGAAACTTCTCACACATGTCATTGTCCTAACTCTCCTCACTATCACTGCATCTACTTACTAGAATCAACCACTACTCACTGATCTAAGTTCATCTCCCTAGGTAAAAGATACCTATCCATAATAGTTACTTTGTTCAATTGCATATTCTTAGATAAGTGTGAATGCACGGCGTATCCAGGAGCAGTAATTCCGGACTGTATCAAGTAATAAAAGATATCGATCCCACGACTGTGTTCTCCCGAATGTAATCGGTTTTCGAATCATTATATTGACAGTTTTGTAAAGAGGGTTTTAAATTGGTTTTTGAATTGAAAGATAGACGGCAGAGAACAATTAAAACGTAAACAATTGTTTGCATGGGTTTTTATCTAAAAGCGATTCCTAGGGATTTGGGTTACCTTTGAGGCTGTTTATGTTGCTACAGATTTACGCTTGTTGACTTCAGAAATTGCCTTGAAGGCGAGTTGATCCTCTGGATAGCTTAAGCTCCTCGGGTTACAAAAAGGTGAGGCCAATGGTCCGACCTACTCTCGCTGTTAGTGCGATCCCCATTGGACCCTTTAGGTTGCGTGACAACTCTTGCTCCTCGAGGGACGCTTCTAACTCTGGTGATTTCAGTCCGAGTCTGGATTCATAGGTCAGACACCTAGGTTCACCGCTAGGTTCACTCCCTGTAATGTCTCCGGTCATGAAAATAACCGAAGTTCATAGCTAGGTTCCTCCTTGGATCATTCATCCCCCAACCAGTGGCTGCGGGCTTTACGAGTGAATCACCCTAGAGATCCTAAGTTCACCCGTTAGGTTCCTCGTGAACGTCTATATCACGTAAATAACTGTTGCGATAATTTTATGGTGATTAACACACTAGAAATCGAATCTAAAACAATTGAAATCAACAGTGGTTTCCAAACATCAAATTAACATCATTTACATGCTCGGGAGAGCCCCTAGTCCGAACAAAATATCCAGTCTTACAAGTGAGATGACAAGCTGGGTTGACAACATAATTAAAAATCGAAAAGAGAAGAGAGAGAAGAGAAGAGATCCTAAATCATATGCCAGAGTAGTAGTCCCTAATGTGTTGTTCTATTTGTGTGTTATCCCTAATGTGTTCTCTCTGGTCCATATTTATAGAATGGGGAAGAGTCCCAAACCAACTCACATCCGATCTGTTGGTTTCTTGGGTCAAGTAATGCACATCACCGGTAGTGATGGCCAATTCTGACACAATGTCGGGATTGTCTCTACCTCTCCAAGAATCTAGAAATTTCAATTTTTCGTGACGAAGAGCCCTCTGCTTCATGGTCATGAAGAATTTCCACGGCTCAGCCGGCGTGTGCTCCGATTTTTGGTGGTTTCCTGGGTCTGTGTGATGGCGGTCCGACGGTTAGTAACTGTGACTACGACTTCACCTTTCTTCTTTTTTTTGCTCGATCATGGTAGTGATGGGTATCAAGGCTAGGTCGTATTAGGCTGTTTCCCTCATTTTCTTGAGTTTTAAAGCTCCATCTTCATCCAAACTTCATCATGGTTGATCTTGAGCAATTTACCCTTTATCTCTCCCAAACAACACATGAAAACCGTCTTACCCGTTCAAAGGAAAATTAACCTAAAATCTAATAAAAAAATATTTTAAACTACATGAAAATGCATGCAAAATGATGGACAAGATGAGGTGGAATCACCCATAAATTGCCCACATATAACCCTCATACTCCCATCATCTTTTCCCTAAAAGCACTCAAAACTTGATACAAAATCAAACATATTTTTAAAATTTATAAAGTGAACCATAATTTAATATAAATATTGAATATATAATTTGATTCAAACTAACAAAAAAATAGAATTCGCTGACACAATTAAATCCATGAGTCAGAGGAAGTTAGGAGGAAATATAATTTACATCAACAATTGGCCTCGATGCGATGGAGGTGAACTTCACGCCTGAGGTATTTAATTAAAAAAATTAATATGACATTTTCAATTAGATAGCGGGATGGGTCTTGGCAGTGTTGACGGAAGTATAGATGATGAGAATAGTGTGAAACAAGAAAGGACCAGCATGAGCACATACAAAAATACCATTAGTAATTAATAACTTATAGATTCAAGGGAAAATAAATTTATTAAAATCAATTCATCATCAACATTCAAAAATTTCAATAAAGATCAAGTACCCTAAAATTCACAATTTTTTATTTTTTATTTTATAGTGACTCAACCTACTGTAAAATCCAAAATTAAACGTATACAAGCGAAGGGTAAGCCAAATTTTATTTTTACTCTCCGGGGCTGAGGGAGTATAGATAACAAATAAGATCGATGGCATAAGGAACATCCCTGATACATAGGAAGATGATTTTGAAACAAGCACTAGAAGCAATAAGATTATCCTCATAGAAGTAGAACAAACAGACTCAAATGACAAACGAAAAAGATGAAGGCAACTCAATTTCACACTCTGAAGGGGATATATCAAAGAAAGTGTTTCTCCTGAATCCAAACAATATGTGCTTCTTCCCTATACGTGTTAAGAAATCAAGTCTCCTTCGGATTCTAAGCTCTCTTATGGAATAATAGCGGATCATTCTCCCTTGAATTCCGAAAAGTCCACGTGCTAAGGGTCCTAGGTAGCCACCACCCACCGGTGATTGGCCTCCATTCCCCTACGATTGACGGAAAGTCTCAGGCCTGCCCTTGCGAGGCAGCTACGAGTATACAAACCAAAGTCACGTAAGTGCAATGTTCGTCCTAGTCTACTAGTCCTATAAATCCTGATAACTGCGAAATATTGGGTTGATGATGTCAATATCCCAAAGAATAACATACGTGATTATAACTCCAACAAGCATCCTATGTCTCCAAGTTTTGTTTTAGAAAAAGCCCCACTATCACAAGTCAGATTTAGAATCGAGCAGCTCACGATACAAAAAAAAATGGGGCCTTTACCGTTACATTAGTAACCCAAATTAATTTCAATAAAATCCTTGAAAACATTTAATAAAAAAAAACACAAGTCATAAATTTTTTCTCAAATAACTAAGTGTGAAAATACCTGTATTAAATAAAATAATAGTATTTACAAAGTATTGAAAAATATTAACAAATCCAATCATTTGAATAAAAACTAAAGCCTCCAAGCAGGCGCCTAAATTATAACTGAGAAAAAATAGTATGTAAACCAAAGAGCGTCAGTCGCGACAATACTCTAAACCATATTGCATTACTAACCAACTAGCTAATCAAAGATAACTCTTCAGATCTATGGATCCTCAACAACGATGTCCTCTGTCTCTGAAAAACTACACTTATAATGAGATATAAAATCCTAGTGATCAACAATCGGCTTATAAAATGTTTCAAAACAGTTGTTGTTCTCAGTATCCCATGTAAAAAAAAACATCCATGGTATCAGCTATTTTCCCAAAATAATATATAAAAAATACTTTTAATAACAACAAAATTTCATCAAGTCAATGCATATAGCATAAGATCAACTCATCTCAATGCATCACATTCCACATACCAAGTAAATTTAATTAATCCAGAGTAGCTCAAGGCCAATCACTTCACCGGCTCTTCTTGGGCATGCCATAAATCTCACACATCACATGATAATGGCGTCCCATTGCCCACCCCGCTCATGAGAATGTTTGATGTCTCCACTATCGGGGACATTTCTATTCCATACCTCCCATGTTCACATGGCGGTATTTCTCACCGACTCCGACGTGTGGCGGTGTTGCTTTCGATCCCGTCTAGGCGGTAGTCTGCTATTTTTCGACATTCCAATTATATGGGATGCTAATTTGATACCCTCATGCGGTGGTATTACTTTTGGTTACCCCTATCACTTGGTGGTATTGTGGCAAACACCATACAATCATATTATAACCCAAATATGTCATGTCTCATGTAACAAACTATTTCCCTCAATTTTAAAAACATATAAACTTCCCAGCAATAACAAACAATCATGAATATCACATCATATCATACATGAATAAGCATGTTACAACATCAATCAATTAATTCCCTATTAAACAAAACCCCAATTTTCCAATTTAGGTTACTAACGATATGCATCAAGTCAATTAAAGACTCCTAAAACCACATGGTAATCCCTTATCAACAAAAGCAATCATATATCCCATGGAAAGGGTTCATGAAAAGTATTGTTACTCACCTCTTGAAGACCTTCAAATAGCTCTAAGCGTTTCCCTATCAGAATCTAACATTTGCCAAGAGTTATCATCATCTTCCTCTTCCTGGACTCCTCTTCCACAACTATCTCTTCTTAATCCTTGAATTTCTTCTCTTCTTAGTCGTTTTTATGAGTTTCTAGGTGTAGTTAGGGTTCAAAAACACACCCTAAGAGTATTAAGATTCTATTTATAGAGCCTCAATAGCCCAAAACGTGTAAAAATGCGCTTATGCTCAGCTTAATCCACATATGGTGTCAGTTTACATTATATCTTGAGTTATAGACATTAAAAAATTATAAATTTTATATCGTTGGAAAGATAAAAGAATTGTATACAACTGTTATGAAGACCACAATATCTGAAATCGACGTTTAGATAGCTTCGAAACGTGGATAGAATTTAAAAACACGGTTAAGCGCTAGAACATGAATAAGTGTGTACTAATTTGGTCATAACTTAGCTACAAGAATCCAATTTGACGAATTTGGTGTCTATGGAAAGCTAAGAGACAGGGGGATATATTTCTTATGCAGATCTCAATTCAAACAAGTTCTCTTTGGTTACGAAATATCCATCTGAAGTTAGGTTTCCTAGTCATATTATGCAAATTGGGGCTTAAAACACTCAAACTATCTCATTTATAATGGGTAACACAGCATGGGCCTTGATACGCTTATGCTTCCTATCATTATTGCGCATTAATTTAGTCCAAGCATAGTTCTTATCCTTATTTTTATTTTATTTTTTTAAAATCAATTTTACATTATTGTGAGAACCCTTACCGGATTTTTATTATAAAGAAACAATTATAATAAACTCTTATACTACCATTTTTTATTAAAATAATTATATTTGAATTTTTAGGATGTTCAAGGTGTAGTGATGGATGTCACGCTAGGTCGTGTTGGCTCAGTTTTCTTTACTTTTCAAGCTCCATCTTCATGCAAGCTCCATCATGGTTGATCTTGAACATTTAATCTTCATATCCAAATCAATATCTACAAATTAATTACCAAATCTTATCATATCCTTTATTGTAGTGGGATAGACAATTATTATCCAAATCCAAATTGATTAATTTGGATCCACCTTTATCTCAATGCCAATTAAATTATCTTTTAATCATAATAATCCAATCCAAATTGATTTGGATTCAAATCCATCATGTGGGCCCTTGCAATTTACTTGGCAATCTTCAATTTAATTGATATCCTTCTTCTTTGTCCTTTCCTAAAAATAAAAATAAAAATAAGAAAAATCTTGAGAAAATCATCTAAAATCTAATTAAGATTAATTAAATGCATATATTGACTCTAATAAATCAAGATAGGAAAACAAGGTCTAATTTGGGTTAAATCAAGCATTCAACTCCCATAATTGATAAAATCCACTCTAAAATAATAGATAAAATATCATAACGGTCGGATTATCACTAGTCACTTCAAGGTTGCTAGTTCGAGAGGATCGGATAGTCAAGCGGGAAGAGGACTGCTCATAGAGACAAAGGTAAACATCGTTATGCTCGACCGAAGGACTTCCGCAGAGTGGCAAGAAACCACAATGCCAAAGGGATATGTTTAGGCGGGTTCCTAATGCCTTTGGGAGCCATGAGGTGAGGGTAAGGCGCGGCGACCGGGATCACTATTCCTCTCAGGTGCAAGGAACCACCTGTGATTTGCTTTAGGTGTGGCAAGTCGGGTCACATCAGCCATGAGTGCGAGGGAGCCAAGGCGAGCCTAAAGTCTGCAAGAGGGAAGTCTCAGTAACGGATCAAGACCACGGGAGAGTCTTTACTTGTAATGCCAATAAATAAAACAAAAACCATCACACAATCGAAACAATCAACCCGAAATTGAAACATAGTTTTCTATCATCTACAAATTAAAAAGAAACTAATGCTTTAGAAATACTTAGTACTTCAAATAACACTGTTAGCATCAAACGCCTCATGGTAAAAGCACAAACAAATGTCTTGTAAATTTTCAAAAAAGAAAGTGCCCTTTTATATAGAATGAAATCTTTCAATCAAAACAAATCTAATATCATACATAGATATAAGAGGATATTATGATAATTAGGTAAACAATATGGTGGGTTCTGGGTTGGGTGAGGCGAGGCGATATCAGTATCCCCATCCCCGCCCTGGGCCCCGGTCAAGCGGGTTTTTCCCGGTCAAAGTTGGGAAGGTTCGGGTGGGTACCCACGAGGTTAGTCACATTGTCATGCCTAGGCTCGAGAACTTTCTAAACCTTGGCCAAACAAGAAGAGAACAACCAATTAGCCTTTAGATCTAATAATAGAAAATAGATTAAGAGAGGAAGGAAGACAACGTTACCTTAAACGATACTAACGCTGGTGACTCTCTCCCAAACGGACTAAAGATCACCAAGAACTTCAAAAGGTTTAAGGGAAAGGAAAATGAAGAGGTTTCTGCCTAGGGATGGCATTTACTCATGACATGGATACCATGATAAAACCGCAACGGGTATGGGCGGCGTAAGCTAAACGGGTATCCGAGGTAAAATAAACGGATAATTTTAATATCTCGCTTAGAAGGCATGGACGGATATCACACTATCATCATGGGTACCCATACCAGTTACCTAATTACTATAATACCGACTATATATATATACTAAACGCCTTAACCTAATTTCCTTCATTCTATAATCCCTACTACATGACCCAAATTCTTATTTTCTTTTCCTTCTTCTTCCCACAACCCCCACCAAACAGTCAGTCACACGGCCACACCACCTTTCTTCACTGCCAGCCTTTCTTTAGTCAAACTTTGAAGCTGCAGAAGCCTCCGGCGCCACCGCTCCTCCGCGCCCCGATCCGCCACAACCATGGTTCTCTGCAACTCGGGTAAACTCTAAACCTCAACCAATTTGTTTTTCAGTTTTGACATGTGCAGGAAAGATCTCCAATCCTTTCGGAGTTGTGTTTTAAATCCTTTGGTGAGTGATTCAAGTACCGTTACCTTCAATGAGCCAAATCTTTTAGTTTTATCTGCATCGCTGTTAAGTTAAATACCCACTAAATTCGATTTTGGTCATTGCCTCAACCTTAAACCTCCGCAAATAAAGTTTGAACGACCCATCATCTATCTCTGTCTAGCAAGAACAGAGAAGAAACAACACTGTTCGACCAAAAACAAGGTCCATTTTTCCCGCATAATTGAATTAACTAGTTCACTTAAAACATGAATAATTTATAGTTTAATTCGATTTTTCAAATATTTCTTACAATATGTTTTTTAAATCTCTATTTATATTGAGTAACTACTTTTTAATTTATTTTGCATAATTATTTTCTTTAGGACATCTTCACCTTGTTTTTCCTGGTATTTTAGTTTGGACATTAATGATGTTATAAATAAATCATACATATCTGCATGCCATCGCTATTCTTTTCAATTGTTTCCGATTCAGTTCTGCTTTTGTTTGTAGAATGTCTCATGAAGAAACCTCAACTCCGTGGAAGATGTGCAAGAGCAACCGCAAGTCCGGCTAATGTGGAGGTTGAAAGCTCACTTCCAAGTCAAGTCGGCTCACTTCCAAGTCAAGTCAAAGCTCAATTCCAAGTCAAGCTGGCTCATTTCAAAGGAAGAAAACCTCGGATGTTTGGAATCATTTTACACAGAAATTATTAATGGAGAATTGAAAGCCGTTTGTAAATATTGTAGCTCAAAACTTTTGGGTGACCCAAAGCAATGAACATCACACTTGCGTAATCATTTCAAAAGTTGCAAACTTCAACAACTAGAGATATAAGGCAAGCGCTTATCAAAACCGGAAAAGTTGGAGGTGAAACAAGAGTGGTTGGTAATTATGCGTTTAATCAAGACACAACAAGGCGTGCACTTACTAAGATGATAGTTCTTCATGAGTACCCTATGAAGATGGTTGATCACACAGGTTTCAAAGAATTTTGTGATGCTATGCAACCCTTATTTTAGGGGATTTCTCGCAAACATCAAGTAAGAGTGACATCATGAAATTGTATAAGGATGAGAAAGAGAGTATGATGAAGTTGTTGTCAAAGAATCAAAGTCGTATTGCAACAACTCATCGATATGTGGACTGCTAGTCATCAAAACAGAGGTTATAATGACATCACAGCCACTTTATTGATGATTCATGGACCCTACAAAGTCGATTTTGATAGTAACAACACAAAACTATTTTGACATTGTGACAATTTTATTATTTTTGTTATGTTGTTGGTGATATTATTATTATTAAAATATTTGTTTGATTGTTAGGTTCATTTATGTGCCTGCTCCTCATACTGCTAAAATTCTTGCTGATGTGTTGCTTGAATGCTTGATGGATTGGAATCTAGATTGGAATTCTTGTTGGGTGATCAATTGTTTCACATGCGATGTTATGCTCATATCCTAAACTTAATTGTGAAAGATGGTTTGTCCATAATCTCTGATGCTATTGACAGTATTAGAGATAGTGTTAATTTTTTGGACACCTACACCCAAAAAGAGAGGAGAAATTCATAGAGACATGTGCTCAAGTGAACATTTCTTATGGTAAGAAGCTCATTCTTGATTGAAAAACTAGGTGGAATTCTACATTTTTAATGCTTCAAGTAGCCATACAATATAAAGATGTGTTTGATCGATTGGCACAACGTGAGCATCAATATAAAACATTGCCTAGTGAAAATGATTGGAGGATGGCAAAAGAAATTTGCCAAAAGTTGGAAATATTTTATGATGTTACCCAATTGTTTTATGGTACTCAGATCCAACTTCTAATGTTTACTTTCCAAAAATATGTGAAATTAAATTGAAATTGATTGAGTGGCTTGGCCGTCCCCGATTCGGTTATTCATCAAATGGCCGCAACCATGATTGGTAAATTTGACAAGTATTGAGTGCGATCAACGGGGTGATGGCTGTAGGCATTGTGTTAGATCCAAGGTACAAAGTTGATTTGTTGGATTATTTTTTTCCTCGAATTTATGGAGATAATTCATGATGAAATTGATAAGGTAAAATCTATTTGCCAATCTATGATGAAATGAAAGTCAAGGGTAATGAAAAGTGGTACTTCATCTACGACTCCAAACCAAAATTTGGTAGATGTGGGTGTTGGAAGAAAAGAAGGTTGAGGTCCAGATTTTGCCAAGCATAAGAGGTCCAAAAATTTCACAACAAGTACTAAGTCAAAACTTGACAATTATTTGGAGGAGCCATCGTTGCTCGATTCAAATGAAGAGTTTGACATCTTAGGTTGGTGGAAGGCTAATGGGTTAAAATATCCAATATTACAAATGATTGCAAGAGATTTCTTAGCGGGTCCCTATCTCAACCGTTGCTTTCCGAAGTCTTCATTTAGCACCGGTGGTGGTTTCTTACTCCTCATCGAAGTAGATTGCTTCCCAGATACTTTAGAGGCAATGATATGTGTCCAAGATTGGCTATGGACCGATGTTAAAGGTAATAAAGTTTATAAGTTTTAATTAAAAATCTATATTGATTCATTGTTACAAGTCTTTTTAATTAACTTATTTTTCTTTTTCAGAGTTCTTCAAAATCGAAATTTGACAATATTGAATTGAATACAATATTGGATGATACGGATACCTAAATTGTTAGTAAATATTTTTTAAGATTTCATTTCAAACTTCATAATTATGTTGGTTGCTTGAATTTTTATTCAGTTGCTTTTTCTTTTTCTTTTTTCAGGAACCAAGTGGTCAAGGTGGGGTAGATGAAATGGTCGATAACAATACATAATTAGGAATTGATTAAACCCTGTTTGTCTAGTGGAGCACAATCCATTGTATTGGAAGACTCTCAAAGTCCTTGTATCATTTCCTAGATAATTTTCATCTATTGTGTTGTTTGATGGATATTTGAAGTGTGATGTATTAATGTGGTGGTTTGTTTAAGTTTTATGTGTATTTTTTTTTAATTAAAAACAATTTTTTTTGTTTTTCATAACTACCCATGGATATCCGGGTATCCGAATCCGCTAAGAACCCGCTCAGCGGGTATCCGCACGGCACGGGTGGATTTTTTATCCAACGGGACGGTAGCGGGTAACCGTGATCCGCTCCCGCCCCGCCCCGCTGACATCCCTATTTCTGTCACACTAGATCGCCCAATGTGCCAAACTAGGGTTTACACTTGTAAACCCTCGCACACCGCTTCTCTATTTATAAACTCGACTGAGCATGACCGCTGCTCCCCACTAAGCACGACCGTGCTTAGCATGAACACTGAGTCGCGGCTCACATAGCACGGCCGGACAAAAACAACGCCAACGAGCGCGTTGAGCACGATCGTGCTCCCCACAAAGTATGGTCTGTGCTTGTAGCCTTCAACAACCACCAAGCACGCGCCTTGAGCACGGGCGTGTTGATACATGAGCAAGGGCGTGCTCATGCATCATAAAGAGATTTCTCACTTGAAAAGTCCCACTAGCCCTCGACAACAATCCTAAGACCAAACTTAACATCTAAAGCACACACAAAAGCACTTAAAGGCTTGACACGAAAAACGAGGTGTTATAGGTGGCCATGACTTTTGTGAGTTGAACTCGTCACACTTCCTCCCTCAATTGTTGTCACCTGGGCTCAAGAATAACCCAGTGCTTTCTTTCTCTCCGTCCTCCACCGCCACTCCACCACACCATATGCTCCGCCATTGCCCCCATCTTCTTTCTTCCTCTCCCGCTCAGCATCTCAAGGCGACAGAGTATGTAATATTGAAGGTTGACGATCTCATGAACTGGGCTCAAGTGGGTCCATATGGCCCATGACATTCTGGTCCGGCCTACGCGTGTCAGTGGGAAATGGTGTACACGAGTTCAACCCGCTACGATTTAGATCGCCGAGATCATTTTCGGCTTAGTCCTCCCAATGTGATGTCATGATTGTTGTCTGGCACTCTTAACAAGATTAGGGGTGTAAGCGATCCGATCCGATCCATGATTCCTCGATGGATCCAAACCGATTTGAGCCAATTTTGGCGATTGGTCTTGATGATCGGATCAAATCGGATTCGAAACACTAATCCGAACAAGGCTCGGTTCGGTCCCTGATCCTATAAATATTTTTTTAAAAAATTATTTTATATACATATATATATAATGTTAATATATTATTATATATATTTAATATAATTAATAATTAAAAAGGTATATTTTATTAAATTTTTCATTTTTTTCATTTTTATTAATTTCTCAAGTTTAAATAAAAAAAGTAAAAATAATGGATAATCCGATGATTCAACCGGACTGATCGGCTCGATTTGGACTCGGGTTCGTTGACCAAATCCCGATTCCGATCAAATTTGTTCGGTTCGGATTATGAAACCCCCAAATCCAATCCGATCCATTCGATTACACCCTTAAACAAGATGGTCCCCGCTTCTTCGCAAATACTTCTACACTTCTTTCTATTTCTCATTTTCCTCGTATATATAGCTATACATTCATTCTCATCCTCTCTCATTTGATTGCAAATTCAAAATCACATGCAATAGTAGAAGCTACTGGTTTGCATAATGAAATCGGTGACTAATTTTGTTACATTAAATCACAACCTATCATTTATTAGGTAGGTGAAAAATACTTATGATTATAACTAAAAATCATTAAGCACTGAAAATATTTAAATGTAAGTTAGAAATGCCTTTTAAAAACTTAAAGAAATATTAAATCGATTTTATAATCTATCCAACTTTGCATATGTTAAGGAATCAAAAAGTAGAAACGTTATATTGAAAAAAAAAACTTTTAAGGAATTGAATGCATAACATTTTTATTTTTGATTTCTCAACATGGACAATATTGCATAAGATAGAAAATCAATGTTAAATATATATTCATACATATTACTTATTGATTAAAATTTTAATAATGAAAAAATAAAGTTGCTTTGTTGTTAAGAAAAATATGAATTTATATTAAAACCATAGATTATATGAATTAATACTATAAAAAATGAACCAAACAATAATGTTAAACGTACTCACGCCTTAAAATGACATAGCTTCTCCCATAAAAAAGTTTAAGTGGTCCAATTGTTACGGAAAATAGTACGAGAATATGTCACTCTTATTAATTCTTTTGGGGTTATATGGTTGGCTTAAGGAATTGAGTGATAATTAGGTTGAAGGTTCAAACCTCACCTACTAACAATATACTAACATTAAAATTAACATTTGTCTATAAAAAAACTCTTGTTAATTCGTGATACTTTACGGTTCTATAATATATTTCTAGGTTACACATCGTTATTAACCATTCATAACTTCTATTTTTAAAGATTAGAGCTTACTGTTCCACTTGTTCGACTCAAACTTCGATTTTTTTATTTCAATTGATTTTTTTTTTAGCTTTTGAGGTATAATTGTTCTTTACAATCTTGACGAACATCTATCGCTATGCCCCGATACTTGGTGTAGGGATTTCTTTCCCACGATAGATGACCATGAAATGTTAGTAATTAATTTTCATGCTCTTTTTCTCGACCCCCCGTCACCATGATTTTGCATGGTTATAATATTAATTTTCACCTTAGGCGCTTTATTCATGTTCTGCCTTGCACTTAGCCAAACTAAATTGAATTTGTAGTTTTCTTCTTGTTGTTGAAAATTTCTTGTAGAGTTTATGACCAAATGCCTGAGCTTAGATGGGTCATCTCGATGAAAGGTTGTGCAGGTGGAGGATGATACTATCATTGTTCTTACTCGTTGTTCCGTTGACATTTATGTTCCGTGGCCCTCCAACTCGCTAAAGCTTTACTCTATGGACTCCTCTAACTACGTAAGAAGATCAATAGGCGCAAGGACTTCCTCCTTGGTGGACAAAGTGAGGTCAATTGAGTTGATTTTTTGGCAGCTAAGCTATGTTATAATAAGCAATTCGGGATAGTTTACTTTGATAAGAAGCGCCCATTATTAGGTGGAGATCGTGTTGATTTATTGCCATATATCACATTCTTTAGACGATGAATAATATGGGGAATTAGGTCCTATGGAAGTTGATTTTTTTCTTGCCTCGTTAAAACTTCCTTATGTATGTTGATTAACCTTGAGATTAAATAAGACCCGCCTATGTTTGGTTTAATTAGACAGGAAAGTATATGGTTGTTTCACTTCTTTCAGAAGTGAAAATTAGGAAAGAATGTAACTAGGTTGCATCACTTGCATTTCCTAACCGGGAAGGCCCCAATAGGGAGTGTGCATGAATAATAAGAGAAGAGGGCTCCTTGTTCTCGTGGGGGATCGAGTAAAAGTTGACGACTTTTGACAATGTTACTTAAAGATTAAAGTACACGAGTGTTTTTTTTTAATGGAAGAAAAAATGCAAAAAAATAAATAATTAAATTGTACCGACAATCTTAAAATTTATCAAAATAATTGCAAAATTCTAATATATCAAAAATGACATTTCAATTTTTAGTATAAACTCGTGCTAGGGGTGGCCACAGGTTAGATTTAATGGGTTTTAACACCCAAATTAGTGAAGGTTAGTGGGTTGGGTTGGGTTTGTGAAAAAATTTTATGAAACCCAAACAATCCAAACCGACCACTTATGGGTTAGGTTGAGTAGCCTGATCCGGCATGAAACACGCCGATTTCCACCTTCGGTTGGGTTAGTTTAGGTCATCCAGGCAAAAATTGGTGAAAAGGGGCCGAAAATCACAAAGAAAATTATTGCTAGCTTTCGACATCAAGACATCTATGTATTTTCCTATTATGAAACCTTCCGCATGGTTACTTTTGAAACCTACTCCAACTTTCTAAGTGTAAACAAGCTGCAAAGCCAATTCACCTTGACCTATTTTTAATCTAAATATCCAAAAATGACACCCACGAGAGCACAATAAGAACCCACGGCCCAATTTAAGCCCACAATAATTCATGAACCCACCAAGACTAACTTGCCAAGAGCGTGCTAGTACTCCAACGGTAAAGAAGGGTTAGTGGGTTTGGAAATTTGAAACCCAATACCCAACCCATACTTTATGGGTTCTATATATTTTACCCAACCCAACCTAATCACCCATACAATTTGGGTTGGGTTGATGGTCGATTTGACTGGGTATCAGATCTGTCCAAACCCATGACCACACCTACTAACTACTAACCACTAACTTCGTTACTAAAAATTGAAAA
Source organism: Sophora flavescens (assembly GCA_030762895.1). Classification (NCBI taxonomy): domain Eukaryota; kingdom Viridiplantae; phylum Streptophyta; class Magnoliopsida; order Fabales; family Fabaceae; genus Sophora; species Sophora flavescens. The sequence goes on from JAUPTC010001021.1 coordinate 19,972, forward strand.
AGTAATTTATAATTAGTTATTTGATATATATATATACACACACACACACACACGTGAAAAAAACTTTAAGGTTAATAGACTTTCTTTTTATAAAATAAAGGTGCCTTTTGAAAATAAAATACATAATTTAAACCTAAGATATATTAGTTATTTATAATATTTGTCAAATTATGTCCGTTTATTTATATCCAACATTTAAAAAGGATAAAATAAGACAGAAAATTAAAAATTAATTGTCACTTAATAGATAGTTAGATATACATTTTATATCCATCATTTATTAGATTATATTTTTAAAAAATATCCAACATTTTTAATTGTCAATCAATCATTTGATAAAAAATTCTCATCAATCATAAGCTAATGTTTTTTTTTTTAAACATAAAAAAAGGGCAGCGCTGTTATTTGATGTATTTTTGGATTGCATGTATATAAAGATGATAAAAATAAAAATAATGAGAGATAAAAATAAACACATACAATGTCACTTATTATATCTAAATTTTGATATTCAAATAACACAACTATCAATCATAAATGATCTCATCATTAAAAAATATTTGATTCTTTTCATAATTATTTTAAAAGAAAGTCAAATATAAAGTGATTTGTGATTAGTTAAGAGTAAAAAAAATTGTTTTCTTGAACGATGATTGTAATCGGGTTTCTACCCTAAGATTTGTTGCTTAATTAATGTTATTATCCTCTTTTATAAAAAAAAATATTTTATTATCTTATAAAAAAATTATTTTATTATATAAAAAATTTATTTTATAGTGATATTGTGTCAAATTTTTGTTTTGACCGCCATTTGTTTGTTTATTTATGTCTAGTGGGATATTAGATTACTACCTGTGAAAAAGAAAATCATATACGCAACATTTAACTAGTGTTCTTACAATATTGATTAAGAAATTTAAAATAAAAAAATTATATTGATCGATATGAGATTATCAGATAAGACGAAATTTTGACCCACGAATTACATTGAATCAATCACACTAGGGGATATAAAATCAAATGATACATTTAGATACGGTTGTTGATAAAACGTAATAATATATCGATTATTAAAATTCGTATCTCGTTTAACGAAATTTGATTCATACCAAATAATATTTTTTAAGAAATAATATATTCAATTCTTTAAAAATTTAAAAATTACATACATCATGCCTGAGATATGCAACTAATTCAGGGAATGAATTATGAAAGCAAAATATCTCATCTAGCGAGGCGCCAGTATAGGCAGCAGTATAAAACGACAAGTCACCCACACTGACCTCACCTGTATCGCCGTTCGCAGCTTACCCAATCTCAGTCTCTGCTCTTTAGGGTTTCTTCTCTCTCTCTCTCTCTGATGGCTGACGAAGCACAGTACTCATCGGGGACCGAGTCCACCCCCCTGAAGCGCAAGTACGACGAGCAACCCACCACCCTAGCCCAGAGACCCACCGGCTTCTCCGCCGCCGCCGACGCTGCTCCTCCCGACGCCGCAAACGAAATCGAGCTCGCCAAGCAGCGTGCTCAAGAGATCGCTGCTCGCTTCGTCCTCACCGGAGCAGGTGCTCCTCCCCTCGACGCCGCCGCCAAACGCCCTAAGGCTGACAATGGTGCTCCCACAACCGCCTTCGATTCCTTCGGTAACCAAACCAAATATCTTTCCTTCATCTAAATGCCTTTATGTAATTCTAGGGTTTTTAATGTCTCCTCAATCGTGTTTGTGAATGCAGATGGGAAGCCTCAATACTCTGTTCCTTCAGGTGCTCCCTATGGTCATCATCAGGGTACAAGCAAGAAGATCGATATCCCTAATGGGAGGGTGGGTGTCATTATAGGTAAAGGAGGTGAGACCATCAAGTATCTTCAGTTGCAGTCTGGGGCCAAAATCCAAGTCACTCGTGATATGGATGCTGACCCCAATTCTCAAACTAGGGTGGTTGAGCTTATGGGTTCTCCTGATGCTATTGCCGCTGCTGAGAAACTCATCACTGAAGTTCTTGCCGAGGTATCATCTCTTTTACGTCACTTTATTGATGTATAAATTTATGATGCTTCCCAAGATTGCTTCATGGAGTTGTGTTAGTAGTGTTTCTTAATATTTTTGCTCAATTATGTGAAGTTGAAGTGGTGTGTTAGTAATGTATCACTAATATGTGCTATTTTTGAGCAGGCTGAATCTGGTGGTTCTGGCATTGGTGCTAGACGATCGACTGGACAATCTGGGTCTGATGAATTCGTGATGAAAATTCCAAATAATAAGGTGTGCAAAGGAGATACGTACAAGCATATGCTGTATAAAATGTTTTTAAGTATTTGGTTTATTCTCATTTGGCTTGTGACATGCATCTTCAGGTTGGCCTTATAATTGGCAAAGGAGGCGAGTCAATAAAAAATATGCAAGCTTCGACTGGAGCACGCATTCAGGTTCTCTCTTTTGACTTACGTATTTGTATATTGTCTTCATTGTGTGTTGGTTGATAGGTGCTAAATCCTAGTTAGCTTTGGTTGCTATGTGGTTTTTAACTGTAGCTTTGTCATAAGTAAAACTAATGTTAAAACTCAGCCACGATAACAGATTAATTTCAAGGCATTGAGTTTGTTGTTGTTTTTCCTAATATTATATGTTTTTTTCAGGTGATACCTCTGCACCTTCCCCCAGGTGACACATCAACAGAAAGAACATTAAAAATTGATGGGACCCCTGATCAAATTGAGTCTGCCAAGCAGTTGGTTAATCAAATCATCAGTGGCGAGGTATGTTTAAGAGGCATTTCTTTTTGTTGCATTTGGCTTAGCATGTTTTGCTTGCCATATGCCAAGTATAGTTTAGGTTTAAAAATATGGATTTTCAGTTGCATTTTGTATTTTCTATATGCACAAGTTTAATTATTTTGTAAAATGGTTAAGTTCGATTAAACTAGATGATTTTATGTCTGGATTTATGTCCTTGCTTACTGATTGATAGATGTATACCATGCTCCTATGTTGCCTATTGGATCCATATTCTTTTGTTGCACCATGAGAACATAAAATTAGAATGTGGTGGATTTCTGTAACATGTTATTTTCATGCTTTTATTTTGTAACGATTACTTATGTTCATTCATTTGCAGGGGCAGAAAATCAATTTTAACTTTGGTAGATTATGATATGGTTGACTTTATTTGGACCATTTTATTTCTATTCTGTCCTTATCTGTTAATTCCTTGTTCATATTGCTAATGATATTTTGCCATATCCTGGCCATTATTAACAGACATCTATTATTGTTCTTCATGTATCATTGTATCAACCCATTGCAATGACTTATTTGTAAGTTTAGGTTTGAGGAAATAGTGCTTTCTTCATTGCCTAAGATATTTGTGTGTCTAGCAATTGATCTTTTATATATGAGACATCTATGTCAGATTTCTCTTATTATATTTTTCTAGATACAAGAGTACGTAGTTTCATATTCTTTAATTGGTTTAAGACTGCTATAAGTGTGTATGCACAAAAGTAGAAAAAAACACCATACTGATTAGTATTTTTTTGGTTTAGTCTTGGTTTATGTGAATGGCCTTTCCAGGGTCTTTCTATTTTCTGACTTGCTAACTGTGTATCTGTAGTTTTCAATTGAACCAAATAATAACATCTTAGTCATTGTCTCTTTCCATATAATTATTGTCGCGACCGTCCCGTCCGAGCGTCCTTAAAAGAAAGGTAAAAACAGAGGAGTCGCCACCAATATTTTAGTTCGGAAAATAATAGAAATCAAACTAGGGTAGAAGAGAGGAAAACTCGAGAGAACATATTTTGAGAAATGATAATCTGATTTTCTTATTGAGTGTAGAAGATTACAGGGTTTATATAGTTGAGCTATGAGTAATCGCTCCTAACAGAGATTACAGGGTTTATTGAGTGTAGAAGATTACAGGGTTTAAGGAAACTGGTCTTTTTTTAAAAAGAGAGATTTGAGTTCGGGAGTCGGTTACGAGTAGGGAAGGCGTTAGCACCCTACATCACCCGTTTAAAAACGATACCTCAAGTCAATTGTGCAAAACAAACTTAATAACCTTTGGAAATATTTATTTTACCTTACTTTTTAAATAATAAAAAAAGATAAACACGACAAAAGGGAAAATTAAATTTCAAAGTCACGTAGTTCTTATAAAAATGAAGCTTGATTGGTTGATTGACTTTAATTTTGATTTTTTTAGATTTTTTCATTTTTTAAATTTTTGACATTTTAGTTTTTATAAAAGAAAAGAATGAGTTACTACATTTGCCAGGCCAAATTCGAAAGGTTTTTCTCTTTAGTTTTGAAATCTTTTTGTTGGACCAACTCAAGCCCATAAGCACCCAAAATGCAAGCATCTTCGAAAAAATAAACAGAGAAATTAAACAAGACAAAACACACAATATAATAGTTGTCACAAGATCACAGACAAACGTAGGAAATGGGTTTTAGAAATAATACGCAACAACAGAATACCAGCGGAGCGGGAGATGCGCAGAAGGCGGCGATAGACGCGAGAGGCTCTAGACGGTGGCATGGCGGTGAGACGCGTAGGGCTGGTTTCTTTGTGATGGTCACGCACGGCCTTCAGGCTCGGAGTCCGAGTTTGTGGCGGATCCGGGTAGAGGATGGTATGCGGTTGACAATGGGCGAAGAATGGGATTGCTCGAGGCGAGGAGCCGATGGCGACTAGCTTTGTGGTGGTCGCGGACGGCGCAATGCCGATCGGGACGGAGTTTGTGGCAATGGTGCTTGCGTGACGGCAATGACGGAGCTCGTCGGAAGAGCTTGAAATGAGAGTCTGATCTACTTTTTATGTATTGGGTTTTCTCTTTTGTTTTATTTTTTTGATTTGGGATGGTAGCAAAGATGAGTTTTTGTGAGTTGATGATATTAAAGGAAGCTTCTGTTACTGGTATGGTGATTAAGGGGAGTAAGCTTTGGGTGAAGGTGAAAATGAAAGGAGGGAGTTGTTGGAAGGTGGTTCTGTGTATATATAATAGAGTAAAGGGAAGATTATACCCAATTTTGTTATTTGTTTGTTGAGAGGTAGGACGAAGGTACAGAGAGAGGGTGCCATGGTGGTGCTGCCACTACTCTGTGTGGCTGATGTAGGTGCAGGGGTTGCTACCCCTTGTTTTGGAAAAAAACACAAAAAAAACAAAAATGGGTAAATAAAAACAAAGCTGATTTTTACCTGAATTGAGAGGAGGCAGAGAGCTACGAGTGAGAGAAAACAAAGAGGACAAAATGCTTATTCTTTTATTTTTTTTTATTTAAACCCCTGGGCTTGGATAATTGGGCTACATAAAACTTGTAATTAAAATTTGGGTTAACTCTAATCATCTATTGGGCCAAGAGCATGAACAAAATATTTTTTTATTTTTTGCAATTTTTTTTTGTCTTTTCAAAATATTAATTAAAAAAAGAGACACCCGGACAAAACTAGGTGTTCATAATTATAAATTAAGGATGTTGGTGGAAATATTTATTTGAGGATTGGGTAAGTCAGTTTTGCTGTCTAAGATAGCTTGCAAAGACTGCATAAACGTGGTTAAGTTTTTCTCTTTTCCCTGTACTTTGGTGAGGTGGCTCTTTCATATTTTTTGTGGTATAGGTTCTGGGGCCATGAAGGCTACTGCGATTATGCCATTGTTTTTGGTCCAACTGGATACTCATTGGGGTTATAGCCTGTTCAATGATGGAATATGCTTATTAATTGTGTATCCTATGACTGATGTTTTTATTGGGACTGTTGTAGGGTTAGTGTGTGTATTGGACCATTGGTGACACCAACATGAATCCCTTTGTTGGTGTTCCCTCAGCATGCCCTGGTATGGTTCTAAATCTTAGTTTTGATATTTATTATCAAGGGCAGTAAGTCTCCTGTTAATGTCTTTGACTCTATAAAGTGTCACATTTTACTGAATACTATGTTGTTGTATTGAAATCCTTTTAAACTATGCCGTTTTTTCTTTTCAGTTCATTGCTTGAAAGAACTATTATATAATTGAAAACAGGGTAGTTAATCCCGGATAGTGGCGCGGCGCAGAGCGGCGGATCCAAAAAACTCTATAGCGGTACAGTGCATAGCGGGATGACCGCCATTTTAGGCTTTTTTATACAGGTTAGAGAGGAAGATAAATTTATACTAGATACTTATACATGTACAAAATACTAAAAATACTCAAAATTCAAGTCATATTTATAATTCATCATAGATAGTCATATTGTCATATGTATGTCCTAACAAAAGCACACTAGTTAAGTACAAAAAGTAGTGTGCACATATCAATTTAAGCCCTACTACCCTAGGCCTAGAGGCTTAAAAGAAACTAAACATTAAACTTAACATATACATAGTCATAGGTCCTAAGCAAAGCACACTAGTTAACAAGTACAAAAAGTAGTGTGCACATCAATTTATGCATACTACCCTAGACCTAGATGCTTAAAGAAACTAAACATTAAACTAAACATCAAACACCATATTCAAGATCATCCAAGTATTCTTCTTCTTTTTTCAGTGTCACTACTAAGCTTGTAGAGTCTTTCCTCCTCCTCCCTCTTGAATCTCTTCATCACTTTTTTCTTCTTCTATGACTCCTCCCCTTGAGCTTGAAGGCCTAGAAGCAACCGCCCTCCCTTTTCTTGTATGCTGCCTAGTGTAGGTTGAAGGCTCACCACCCTGTTAAGTCGGCAGCGTCTCCCATGTTAAGGTATCATCATCAAAACCAATTCAAGACTAGCATCTTCCCCATCTCCACCCATTTCTCCCACTAACCACTCATTGCTATCATCAATATCATTCAAGAGAATGGGATCAGTCACATCACTCTTGTCAAAAACGCTCCTTAAGAGCTTGGTTATATTTAATATAAACCAAGTCTTGTAACTTCTCATGCTCAAGCCTACTTCTCTTCTTGAATGGATCTCATGTCATAAGTTTTTTACAAAAACTGAATGTTAGTTTCTATACATTCTTTGTCAAAAACTGAATGTCAAAAATGAATCTTAACATTCGGTTTCTTTACAAACCGAAATGTTAAGATTAACTTACATGCTCAAAAATACTCCGAGTTTCGCTCACATCCACGATGCTGCAAGTCAAGCACAATACTTTAATGGGAAGTTGCATCAAATCTGGACAATGTGATCCATAATTCCTCCACCACTCAGCTGCAAGTAATGCAATAATATTTAGGCATTACTATGTTTAAAAAGAAAAAAAAAACAACACTTCCACAATTCCACCTACCAGGAGTCATAGTAGTCCGATGCCTTACAACTTGATCTTATCCCAAAGAGGCCTAAAGCTCTCTTATATTTTGACAACTGGTTGGTAATCTTGTCCACAGCTGCATCATTTGCACTAAGCCTTTCAATGCAATGATGAAGTCCCTCCACCACTTCATGATCAAGTTCTATAACCGGATTGCTGTAGAAGAACTCAGGGTTTAGAAAATGGCCAGCTGCATGAAGTGGGTGATGAAGTTGGCACTCCCATCTTTTGTCAATGATTTCACAAATCTCCTTCTACTTGCTTTCATCTCCATTGAGGGCATTCTGAATTGCCTCCTTGGCTATCCATGGCTTCCTAAATATAACCCATTGCAGGCTTCTTTTCATTGTCAACAAGCCTAAGCACACGTACAAGAGGGCCCATAGCCTTAAGTGTGAAAATAACATCATTCCAGAACGTAGGCATAAGTACAACATCAGCTGCCTTTTTCTCCTTAGGTTCTTTGGCTGTCTTGGACTTCAACCAATCATCAGAAGTGAACATTTTTCTAAGGTTGTTCTTTTGATTATGCAACCTTTGCAAAGTTAGGAAAGACGTAGCAAACCTAGTGACTCCGTATCTAACCAACTCCGCCTTGCTTGTGAACTTCCTCATAGTGTTCAAGGCCAATGTGTGGTTATAAATAAAACCCACAAGATTGATGCCTCTTTGTATTGCCCTTTTAATTCTAGGAATCTTGCCAATATCTTCTAGCATCGAGTTTAGGCAGTGAGCAGCACATGGAGTCCAAAACATGTTTGGTCTCTTGGCTTGCAATAGTTTACCTAAGAGTCAAGTCAATAAAATTTAATGAGTTCCAAACTAACAATAATTGATGACATTTGTGCATGAAGTGAACAACATTTCTTACCAGCCAATACATAGTTACTTCCGTTGTCACTCACTAGTTGCACAACATTGCTTTCTCCAATCTCTTCGACAAAACTGTCCAAGATTGAGTATGATGACCAGCGAGGGGAGGGAGCGCAACAAACAACATATGACAAAGTGATGATGCATAGTTCTTATATTTTTTTTCTTTTCAATTTTAGTTCTCTGTGTTTATCGATTATCGCTTAGCACATTGTGCCTCATGATTTACTTTTTGATATCTTGTCCGGATGCTAGATTGCTGGATTTTGTTTGTTGATGGTTTCATCTTTGATTGAATGTTGAAGTTATGGATTTTAGATAGAGAAGAAATTAATATAAGAAAAAGAATGAAGACTCTACTTGAAAACTGAACCTGAATGTGTCCCTTGTATTAACATTCCAATAGGACTACAATATATAATAGATAGGGAACTGATTCCTAGAGCATTAATTATCTATGCTAAGTCCTAGGAGAATAGATGCAATGAAACTAAGAATACAATGGATGAGAATCCACTGTCCATACCGTTCAATCGTCCAAGCTTAATATAACATTAATCCTAATCTAATTTCAATAAGAATATTAATTATAAGCAATTTCCAATAATCTTCTAGCATCAAGTTTAGGCGGTGAAAGCACATGGAGTCCAAAACATGTTTGGTCTCTTGGCTTGCAATAGTTTACCTAAGAGTCAAGTCAATAAAATAAAATGAGTGTCAAACTAACAATAATTGATGACATTTGTGCATGAAGTGAACAACATTTCTTACCACCTAATACATAGTTACTTAGTTGTCACTCACTAGTTGCACAACATTGCTTTCTCCAATCTCTTCGACAAACCGTCCCGGTGAGTATGATGATCAACGAGGGAGGGGAGCTGCAACAAACAACATATGACAAAGTGATGATGCATAGTTCTTATATATTTTTTTTTCTTTTCAATTTTAGTTCTCTGTGTTTATCTCGATTATTCCGCTTAGCACGTTATGCTTCATGATTTACTTTTTGATATCTTGTCTGGATGCTAGATTGCTGGATTTTGTTTGTTGATGGTTTCATTTTCAGTTGAATGTTGAAGTTATAGATTTTAGATAGAGAAGAAATTAATATAAGAAAAAGATTGAAGACTCTACTTGAAAACTGAAACTGAATATGTCCCTTGTATTAACATTCCAATAGGACTACAATATATAATAGATAGGGGAACCTGATTCCTAGAGCATTAATTATCTATGCTAAGTCCTAGGAGAATAGATGCAATGAAACTAAGAATACAATGGATGAGAATCCACCGTCCACACCGTTTAACCGTCCATGCTTAATATAACATTAACTACCCTGATTGAAAATTAGTATTTCATCCTTGTATCCTGTGCTGTAATTACATCTGGCATAGTAACCTAAAGTTTGTCCATTGTGAGCAACCATTTCTTTTTTCTATCCTATTATTTCTGCCCATTTTAAAATCTTCTAGTTGTTTCAAATAACAAACAAGTTATGTTACTTATGCCTAACTTTTTTTTTATCTTTGTCGGTTGTTTCTGATGTTACTCTTCAGTGGGTTTTACCTTTCATGTGGGCATTAGTGCATTGGTGCCTAGCTATAGCTGGTGCCACTGCACTTCTGCCTCTATCATTGTGGTGTTTTTCATTTTTCTAAGATTATCTCGTAATTTGTCATTTTGTCTCGTAATTCGTGTCATTTTTTTTTCTGTAATTGTGATTTTTAGCCGCACACAGTACATTTGTGGGTACAGGCCTTTCCCCCCATTTTGCATTATCTGAGTTAAAATGGTAGCTAATTATACTAGCTTTTATTTGATGATCAACTGGGGTTGACCTCTTAGATTTGATTAAGGAAAGGTTAAGAGGATAATTTTCTATATACTTGGGAGATAAGAGTTGTCTTGACAGTATTTGTATTTGGGTTTGTGGTTCCTCCTACTTTTAGTGTATGATATATCTGTGGTTCAAGTATTCGTGAATGAATGATTTATAATGTAACCTGGAATAAATCTCTACACATTTTGAGATACTACATGGGGGATTGCCTTTTGAGGCAATAACATATTTTGAGATACATGTGGGGGATTGCCTTTTTGAGGTAATCATGATTGTGGGTGCGTTTGATTCACTAAAAATTAAGGGACTGGACAAAGACAAGTATACTTGTTCCACGTTTAATTCAAAAAATGATCTAGGGACAGGACAGCTAATGGAACAATGGACATTACAAAAACGCAAAATCTTGTCCATCACAAAACCATGTGACAAAAAGTTGTCCCATGACAACTATAAAAAAAGATAAAAATACCCACATTTATTTCCCTCTAAAATACCCTCCCTCCCTCTCTCTCTATCTTGCGTTACTCTCTCTCTCTACTTTTAGTTTACGTGTTTTTTTTTACTGGATAGTTTACGTGTTATATGTATTGCGTATGATATATCATATCATCATATAATATAAATATT
>JAUPTC010001022.1:0-30595 GCA_030762895.1 Sophora flavescens
CGAGCCCATATAGTTAAGAATATTAAAACCTTGAATGAATGACTTTATAAAGACTATCACATACATACATACAGTGTCTTTTATGGTGCACCACTCACATAACATTCTCTTAGCCAATTATTTTGCCATCTGACTTTTCAACCCATATTATACCATTATCCCAGTCAAACACATACTGTACATCATACCATTCACTTTCGAATTTGTTAATATCCAAATACATTGGTTATTGGTTAATTTTAACAAATTAAAACAGTATACCCTAATACCCGACTCATTTGTCCCATTCGACATCATATTCTACCTGAGCTACGGCGCTACATTGAAACCCAAGTACCTTCAGCTCGGGGTCGTCGTTCATGTTGACCTCCAGATCGCGTTCAGGTTGAAGGTGGTGTTTTACTGGAGTGGTTGTTCATCCTTCACGGATCCAACATCTAAATCCCCAAATCCTCTAGTACCTTTTTGTATGAACGATTTCGTCAAAAATCCCCAATTGCAGCTGGTATAATCTACATTTTCGACTGTAGATGTGGATTGTGTAATGTCTAAATTCCGGGATCACAAACATTCGGACACAGGACTCCCCCCTAGAACATCTAAAGTAGAGCACCTCTGGGACAAAACAATATACCATTTGTACGTTATATGGATCACCCAAGATGGTGACAGTAGGCCAAACGTGCTGTGAATCTGTCTCTGAAAAACCCTCTTGAGGGCTCAATTTCTTCTGAATAATTATCTTCTCCTAGATCTTGCACTTGAGTTATTCAGTTATAAGTTGTTAGTTTATTATCTACTAGGCCTCCTTTTGGACCAATTTCTTATATATCTCAGGTTTTCAACTGACGCCTACCCAATATACCATGAATGACCACATATGGCTTCGTCACCTACGTTTCTTACTCACAACTAGTCCGTGGTGGTGCAACCGTATAGGTTCGACAAGACAATTTCTTTTCACCAAATAATTGTAAACCCTAAAGATTATTATTTTTTTTTTATATAACCCTAAAGAAAAAATTAAAACACCAAGTTTAATATTATGATGGAAATATAACTCTCATATAAAAACCAAGATTTTTTTTACGTATTTTGATGGAAATATTCTACTAATATACCCTCATATAAATGTATTTCCATGGCAAAATACTAAACATGTACAAGTTTGACTAAAACTCAGTTTGATAAGTCTTCCTGTTACTTATACACATGGCAAAACTATTGGTAGACAACAAGACACCTGGGTGGTGCACCACTGCTTCACTATGGAGGATGGTGCACTGTAGACGTCTCCCAAACATTATGTTACATCTTTTGATTTTACTTCATTGTAATTTCTTTTACCTCTTTTAAATTTTAAATTGGGTACATTTAGAAATCAACACAAATTTTAAATCATGTTACCTATTCAGAATTTCGATATGTTCCAAATTCAAAAAAAAAAAATTTAATACATTTACTTTTATTGTTATTCCCCATTGGACTGGATACAAATATAATGATCATAAAAAAATAATTCTTTTATGTGAATATCTGTTAATAAAGTGGATAAAACTTATGAATTGTAAATGGGTCGAGCCCATTGGGTCTAGAATTAAAAAATACGCTACCCATTGGGTCAAGACTTACAAATAACGCTACATTAATTAATGCCTTTATAAAGACAAAGATAACAGAGGCACAAGCACAACATCTTTGTTTGTATTCGTTGACGGCGTTGCTTCAGGTCTCATAGGTTATTGCAATTTGATCATTCAAGAATCTTCTATCTCGATCAGTTGGATTATAATTAGCTCTCTGAACCCTAGGGTTCGTGATGTGGACACTAAAAACTAAACAGTTCGAATGCAACCGTGAGATGAATCTTCTATTCACAATCTAAATTCGGATGGTATGTTTGAGAGTTATGACCCTAAATTGATGAGTTCTTAATTTCATAATTTGAAATTCGACGATACTTTTAAGCCTATGACCTAACTTTGTGTTCTTTATTCCATGATTTTGGATTGGGATAGAATCCTAAATGAGACTCCATTTTCACTGGCAATAAGACCCTGAATTCGGTGGCAAGATCGATTCTTTATTTCACGATATAATTTCGGATGGAACCCTAAATAAGACCCTGAATTCGATGGTCGGATACTTTGGATGAAACCTTATAAAAGACCCTAATTTTGACTGCAAGATGGATTCTTTTATTCATTCATGATATTATTTTTGGATGGACCCCTAAATAAATACCTTGATAGGCCTTAAATGCAATTGCAATATACATTCTTGATTCAGAATCTCAGATTGTAAAATTGGGATATTTGCTCGAGTCGTATGCCCCTAAATGCAATTGCAATATGAATATCTTTATTCATAACGTAATGTGGATGTTATGCATTTTACCACGGTGATCCCAATTTCAAGTTCAATATGAATTCTTGATTCATAACATATAAGTTTGGGATGAGAATGTTGACCCTTGATGACCCTAAGTTCAACTGTAGTATGAATCTTTTATTTATACCAGAAGAAGGTATTTTAGGCCTATATGACCCTAAATGCAACTGTAATATTGGTTCTTTATTTATAATGTAAGTTCGGGATGCTATGCTTGATGAATTGCAGTGATATTTTGAAGTATGCTGAATTGGGAGAAGAGGGAGTGGGGTACTTTTGGTGTATGCAAATATTCTGCTGGGATAGAGGAAGAGATAGAGAAATGTTAGGGTTTTGGGGTACTACCCTTGAGAGGGAAAGAACCTTAGATGAAGAGATGGATACTTTCAAAAAGCTGCTTGTGCTGTTCTTGATATGCACAATAGAGATTAAAACACTCTAAGGTATCATTCTACTCTTTCAACTTCGATGCATGTTTTCTCATTATTAATATGGTACTTTATGTTGTTATTAGGTTTGTTCAGGAACCTTGTGTACTGTTCCTACCGAGATCCGACTTGCTGGAACCTAGCCGTAGAACGTCAAACCAATAGTGAAGACCAAGGTTGTTTTAGATTATAGCATGAAAGAATATTGGATTCTGGTCCTACGTATCTCAAAGGGAATCAAAGCTAACGTAGTTCTCTGTTCAACCCTCGGTCCTATGGTGATCTCAATCCCTTAATCTTGTATATGATGAATACCAGTGAGCAAGCACTCTTTCGTAGTCTCTTGGCTTGGCTAGTTCCTCAAATACGCTTAAGGGAGATTCAACTAGGTTAGCAAAAGTGTCCCCCTCTTAGGGTTCTCACTCCTTTTATAGTTGAGTCATCTAATCCTCTTTCTTAGGATCAGGTCTATCTCTTTTTATCTCTTATCTCTTAAGCCAACTTGATCTCCTTATTTGATAAGGTCTATCTCTTATACTGAGATCAATTTGTTAGATAGGCTTAGATAAGTGTTATCTCTTAGTCCTACCATTTCCTATCCTTGGTAGATCGGATCTCCAAGCTCGGTGACCGAGCTTGCCACATAAGCCAAGACACTAGCTCCCCCAAGCTTTGAGCTCCTAAGAGCGTAAAAGCTTTCAGGATAGAAACTGAGCATAGCTTTAATGTTGCCGAGCTTTACACCTCGAAAATATTCTTAATCATTTCCCTTTGATTATTTGGGTTTGGTGGTCGAGCTTTATTTCTCGGCCAATACTTTAGTTTGGTAGGCTCGGTGGGCGATTTTAACATCTCGACCAGTTGATAAGCCTCTAGCTTATCTAGTTTTACAGCTAGAAAGGAAAAGATTCTGATGCAAATTGAGCGATTTAACCTCGCTAAACACCCAAATTTGGCTTCTTTTGCCCCTAAGCAAGGTTTTGAGTCTCTGAAGTAGTTTTTAGGATATTTTGGTTAATTTTCTTATCAAAATAAAGCATTTAATGCTACCTTTAATTCCAGGTTAAAAGTGAAGCTCGAGGAAGCTAGGAAAAATGAAGAAAACAAGTAAAAAGGTAAAATTGGCCATTCACCTCGTGGAATGTAAGCTCGCCTCGTGAGCCGAGGAGCAGACACAGAGAGCAGGCAGTCTCGCGAGCATTGTCTCGCCTCGAGAAACATCCAAATTTGAACTGGTGCCAACTTAAGATTCGCCACAGATCCCTCGCCGCCCCACGAGCGCGTGCAGATCCCAAATATTATAAATAGCTTGTTTTAGGTTAGAGGAAGGCAGTTTTTGATTGTCAGTTGTAATCCTAGTTTGCTTGGAGCTGTGTAGTGTGTTTTAAGTCAGTTCCTTGAAGGATGAATGCTTTCATTACTTTGTTCATTGTTTTCGTCTCTATGAGGAAATAATCCTATTTTTCTAAGGGAACGATGAAGCCACCTTTGATGGCATAGTTTAACCAAGTAATATTTTCTTATACCCTTGTCTCTTTTCTTATTTCTTAATTCTGTTTTGTTTACGTTAATCATGTGGCCAGTGGTTAACTAGTCCAGTGCGTTGAGGCTGGAAAGCGATTCGTGCTTAGGACTCGAATTAAGAATATCGTTTGAATATTGCTAGGAATAGAATAAGAAAGCAGTGCAATCGCCATAAGGAACCTAGAACTTAATGAATCTAATTGTGGGTTGAATAGATTGGGAAATTGACAACTTGCAATTATAGATAAATCCTTTTGAAAATCGGAAGTGACATTAGGATAATTGAGGGTTCCTGGTTGACAAAGAAATTAAATTGAACATAGGGATAGGTGGATTTGTGACCTTAGAGCCTTAGCCATAATCAAATCTCATCACAATTTTTTAGCATTGTTGATTAATTGTTTTTGATTTAATCTTTGATTTAATTTTCTCTCTCTTCATAACTAGAATTTCCTAATTAAATTGGTTAAATTGGTCATTCAATCCTTATGTTCGACCTCGGTATTTGCTTACCGTGTTTTATTACTTGCAATGAAACGGTACACTTGCCGAATAGTCATCAAGTTTTTGGCACCGTTCACGGGATTGACACAACTAATTTTCCTAATTTTTAGGAATTTTAATTCTTTGATCAAGCAATTTTTAATTTGATTTTATACAATTTTATCTATTTTTACTTCCTTGATCCCACTTGGTCTTTCCTTGTTTTTGTGTATGCGAGGTACCCTTCCACAGGAGAACTTGCTATTTGATCCCGTGATCACCAAGACCGAGAAGTGGTTGAGGAAGGAATTTAAAGAAAGGAGGAGACTTGAAACAAACCAACCCATCAATCTTGAAGAGATGGCGGAAGAAAATCCACCACCTCCTCCTCCTCCTCCGGCTTACAAGCCTCTTTATGAGTACAATCTTCCTAACTTGGATGATTGTGTTTCTAGTGTTGTCAAGCCTCCCATCACGGCTAATTCATTTGAGATGAGGGATGCTGCTCTGCGTCTGGTGCAAAACAAACAATTTGATGGGAGTGCACACCAAGCCCCTCACAGGCATATCACTCACTTCTTGGACGTTTGCGACATGTACAAATATCCAGGAATGTCAGAAGATGCCTTTTGTTTGCAGCTATTTCCTTTCTCTCTTCGGGATAGAGCACGTGATTGGTTGGAATTACACTTGATCGTGCGAGCATCACTACTTGGGAATAGATGGCTTAGAAGTTTCTCGCAAGATTCTTTCCTCCTCAGAAAGTGACACAGTTGAAGATCGATGTCACTTCCTTCAAGTAAACTGATGATGACACTTATAATGAGACTTGGGAAAGATATAATGTGCTTTTGAGGAGATGCCCTTCTTCCTATTTTGACTTGGTAACAAAGGTTCAACACTTCTTTAATGGGTTGAAAGGGAGATATCAGATGAATTGTAATGTCGCAGCTGGCGGTTCTTTCGCTTATTTATCAGCCGAGGATGCATGGGCTTTACTTGAAAAGATGTCCAGGAATGATTAAA
Organism: Sophora flavescens; assembly: GCA_030762895.1. Classification (NCBI taxonomy): domain Eukaryota; kingdom Viridiplantae; phylum Streptophyta; class Magnoliopsida; order Fabales; family Fabaceae; genus Sophora; species Sophora flavescens. The sequence goes on from JAUPTC010001022.1 coordinate 5,853, forward strand.
ATCGCATTATGGGCAATGCTTCCGGCATCAGTACCGCATCACTTGAAGCTATTCTTGAACAGAACACACTCGTGAAGAAGCAATGTGAGGCACTTTCTAGCAAGATGAAGGTTAATGCAGTGCGAGAAAGCTTGCTTCCGGGTTGTGATTTTTGCAATGGTGATCATGCCAATGAAAGTTGCCCCATTAATTTTTCACAGGAACATGTGGACTCGTGTCACAACTTTTATGACACAGTGCCACAGAACAACTATCAGAGGAATAGGCAGAATGACTACAACCAGAATCGGGGATACATTAGGAGAGACCATCCGGGTTTTTCTTGGAACAACACAAGTAATGGTCTAGCCGGACAACAACAATAACATCAAAGGCAGAATTATGGGATTCACCAACACAACACTCAACAAGCTCTCCCTGGGCCTACTCAATTACAAATCACAGATGGTGGGAAGCAGACTTGGGAAGTAGCATTTGAGAAATTAGCTAGTCATACTAGCACGACCATTGAGAAGCTGACAGTGCACATTGATACTTCTATTGATAAGCTAGCAACTCTCACAGGGTCGGCAATCCAACTCTTGGAAACTCAAGTATCCCAGCTGGCCAAACAAATGAATGAACATCTTCCAGGCACTTTTCCGGCTAACACAGAGAATAACCCCAAGGCCCAATGCAATGCCATATCCACTAGAAGTGGTAAGGTGTTGGAGCCAAAAGGGAACCCCTTGAAGACTAATGAAGGTGAAACTCCAGAACAACCACAAGAGGAGAAGAAACAAGCTAAGAAAGATGAGGTAGCTAGTAAAAAGGTACTGGAGCAAGGTGGGAAATTGAAATTAGTGGATGAAGAATTCCGAAGAAAGAAGTGGGTTGAACCCCAAGATCTCCCTCCCTTCATGAAGGTACCATATCCAGAGAGATTGAAGAAGCCTGTGCAAGACAAGCAATTTTCTAAGTTCCTTGATATCTTCTGCAAGCTTCAAATCAACGTTCCTTTTGCAGAAGCCTTGGAACAAATGCCATCCTATGCCAAGTTTATGAAGGAGCTTCTCTCCTAGAAGAGGAAGATTGTTGATGATTAAACAGTTGAAGGAAGCTACCTCCTAAGTTGAAGGATCCGGGTTCTTTTAGTATACCATGCACCATTGGAGAGATGACAATTGGAAAGGCACTATGTGATTTAGGGGCAAGCATCAACTTAATGCCCCTATCCATGATGAAGAGGCTTGGAATTAAAGAGGTCAAGGGCACAATGATGTCACTCCAACTTGTGGACCGATCAATCAAATACCCTTATGGGGTGGTAGAAGATTTACTAGTAAAGGTGGGCAAGTTCATTTTTCCTGTGGATTTTGTGGTTCTTGACATGGATGAAGATAATATTCCTCTCATATTGGGTAGACCATTCTTGGCTACCGGGCGAGCATTGATTGATGTGCAACTAGGTAAGCTCACACTTCGGGTGCAAGATGAAAAGGAGGAATTTGATGTCTTTGAAGCTATGAGGCATCCAGAAGAGAAGGTTAAATGCTATAGTGTGGATGTGGTGAAGCCTCTTGTCAAACCAACTCCTACACATGAAGCAAATGGTTCAACACTAGGCAAAGTGTTGGTAAAATCCCACATTTTGAGGATGGCATGGAAAAGGATGAGCCGACGCACTTGGGGAATAAAGATGAGTTGCATAGAGCTATTAAGGATGACCCAAGCAAGTTGGAGGAGAAGCCACAAGAGAATCATGAGTCACTCACTGAAAGGGCCGGAGCAAAAAGGATGCTTGATCAAATCAAACTCAATAAAATCCACTTGAGAGCTTATGAGAAAGATCGAGGCAAAAATGGAAAACCCAAGTGTGAACACCTAGTTTTGTTTGGATTTTTTTTAATTAATATTTTGAAAAAATAATAAACATAATAAAAATAAAAACCTTGCAAAAAGAAAAAAAAATGTGTTTTGGTTCTTGGCCCATTACAGATTTAGATGAACCCATTTTATTTTTATTGTTGCAAGTGATTTGTTGGGCCCATTAAAAAACAAAACAATAAAAACAACAAAAAAGACTTCTAATTTTTATTTGAAAAATATAAAAATAAATTTTAATTCTATGTCCTTTTCTCCCCTCTCCAATGTTGCTATCTGTCCTCTTCCACTTCAAGTATGAACCAACTTTATTTTTATTACCCTTCTTTTGTTTTGTTGTGCTTTTTTCCAAAACAAGGGATAGCAAATCCTGTACTTGCAACAGCCCAGCAGAGCAGTGGGAGCACCACACCTTGGTACCTCCATCTACACAAAATTTTCGTCCTTCTCTCTCAAATAAAAAAACAGATCTTTGTCTTTTTTCTCACTCTATATATAGGCACACCACATTTCACAATAGGGGGAATCATCAGCAAGTAGATAAATTTTAGAGCAAAAACAGTAGAAAAAAAAAAGAGAGGAATTGTTTTCTTTTCATCTAATGGTAGAAATCCTTGCTCGTGAAGTTCATTCCCTCTTACTCATTCTCAACTAAAAGGGAAAAAAAAACAAATAAAAAACTAACAACAACAACATAAATCTGAGAAAGAAGACCCATTTTCTTCATCGCCACGAACCGACGCCCGGAATCGCGAGATCCATTGAGCTCTTCCATGCTCGGACCACCACAGCTCCATTGAGGCTCGGTCCCCCGCTCACCTCCGCCGTCTCTATCAACCGCACCACCGCCAAGCTCCTTCTCCGCCGCGAGACCCATCCCAAGACTCAACCGGATCCGGCGGTTCAGCCCGAATCAGATCCGTACGTAACCGTTGCCGTTCTCACCTTGCCGCAACAGATCCATCTTGTTCCACCGCCAACCATCGCTTACGAACTGTCACCATCGCCGAGCTTCACCGCCTGCAGCCAAATGCTTCTCCGCAATTGCTCACCGCCCCATGCCCGTCTGCGGCTTCGCCGCCTGGCGTTGACGCACCAGCCCCTGCACCACCACTGCTCCACGGATCGCCACCACGGCCTCTTTGTCCCTGCGTTGGTAATGGGCGAGAAGCTTAAGAGCTTCAGATCTGCTTCTTTGTTCCTTTTATTTATTAGGTTAAAGTAATATTTTGGTCGCTACACCTGACACGAATTCTCGATTTGGTCTCTACATATAAAAAATTATTAAAGTGGTCCCTATATCTGAGCAAAAAATTATCAAATCAGTCCTTAAAATTTTGTACGACAGGGACCAAATGGAGACTTTCTGTATGTATAAGGACCATTTTAATAATTTTTTATGTATAGGGACCAAATTGAGAATTCGTGTCACGTATAGGGACCAAAATATTACTTTAATCTATTTATTATTATGTTTTATATATTATGTGATTTGTTTGTTACTTGGGCTTGTGTTACAATGGTTTTGTGTTTTTTTTCTTTTCAGTCACTGATGTTTTCATTGGGAGATTATTTTTGGGTCTGATTAATGATTGAGCCTTTTCTATTTATTTAATTTTCTTCTTGTTGTCCATTGGGCCGAAAAAAAAATGTTCCTTTAAAAAGCATAAAAATGGTTTTGGGCCACATCTGTTAGGCCCGAGCTTAGTTTCATTTTATTTTATTTTATTTTTTTAAAAAAAGTTTTTGTGACTGGGCCAAGGATGTAATGAGGTCCATCAGCATGAAATATAAGTTGTGGGCAAACTACTAGGCCTCTTTCCTTATGTCACCAGGTTATAAAATTTGCGCCCAAGCCAAAGAGGGTAGTAACTCACCTCAACCTTTTCTTTCTTTTTTTAAAAGACAAAAAATCATAAAAAAGGCTTAAAAATCAAAAATCAAAATATAAATAAAGATTATTAAATGTTTAGATTTGTCATAAATATGTACGAGAGAGATGATCTACTTATTTATTATTCTTATACATGTTTATTTACTTCAAAACATATCAAATTAACTTGAGTATTTTTAAAACAAAAAGGATGAGCTGAGATATGACACCTTACTAATCCTTGTATTTTCTAGAACACCTGAGTTGCCAAAACTTAGTGATTCTAAGCTTTTAAAAAAAATAAAAATAAAAATATTTATTTTAAAATAAAAGGATTAACCGAGATGCGACGTCTCGCTTATCATTTTATTTTTAGGACACCAGGGAGTTGCAACAACCTGGTGATCCCAAGCCTTCAAAATTAGAATAAATTTAATTTCTTTTAAAATAAAAGGGTCATCTTAGATACGACATCTTGTTAACCCTTGTCTTTTAGGACATCCGAGTTGTGACAATTTGATGATCCTAAGCCTTTTAAAATAATAAAGATAAATTAACTTCTTTTAAACAGGGTAAACTGAGATGCAACATCTTGTTAACCCTTAATCCTCTTTTCAAAAATTAAAATCAACCAACCAATCAAATCTTTTCTATAAGAACTATGTGGCTTTGAGTTTCCCATCGTAACGGGAATATGTAGGAGCATAATCAATCATTATGTCAAGCCAAAATTTAATTTTCCCTTTTGTGGTGTTTAATTTTTTTTATTTATTTAAAAAGTAGGGTAAAATAAATAATTTCAAAGATTATTAAAATTATTTTCACACTTAACTTAAGGTACCGTTTTTTAAACAGGTGACGTGGGGTGCTAACACCTTTCCTACTCGTAATAGACTCCCGGATCCAAATCCCTCTTTTTTAAAGGCCAGTTTCCTAAATAATTTGGTTTTCCAATGTTTTTTTTACCAATTTAAAAAATATTGGGTGACGACTCCTCTGTTTTTATCTTTTTTCGTGGCTCCCGGACGGGACCGTCGCAACACCAAGGTTCGCTCGATGATCTAATTATCCCTAGAAAGAAGTCATTTCCATACCAAGTGAAGTCTTATTGGCGAGTGAAAGTTAGGAAGAAAACAACTCCTCCTCATGATGCTTTTAAGGAAGGTTACAAAGAGCCCGGGGAGACATTTGATGATAATGACCAAGGGCTGAAACTGTTTTTTATGGAAGAAGGAATTGGAGGTCATCATGACGAGTTCGCAGTGACTTAGCCCCTTTGGGGGACTATGACCGTCAGGCTCGCGACGTTAAACAAGCGCTTCTTTAGTTTAGAAAATGTTGCATTAGGGAAGCATATAGGACTTACATTGCATTTAGGAAATAGGAGGCAGACTTAGTCTCTCCGGCTCGCCTCGTGTGCATAGACTTGCCCCGCGAGCCGAGAGGGACGTCAAAATGATCGCTCGACTCGCCTCGCGAGACCTCCATTCACCTCGCTAGCCTCGAAAGGCGGAATCTCGAGTTTGAACTTCTTTCTGCCACGCATCACGAGACCTTGCTCGCCTCGCGAATGGGGTTCAAAAAATAAAATAAAATAAAATATATAATTGGTTTTGTTGCCTCGGTTACGTCTGGTTTGATAATCCCGGGGACCGGGATCCTCATCCCGAGGAAGGGGTGAGTCCGAGGTAAAGTTTTGATGGTTTTCAGGTGGATGAAACTCCAAAGGAGGAGGCCACAAAGACTAGTGTGCAGGAATGGGAGGAATAGAATGAAGAGAGGATGAGCATCAACGAAAGTTTGGGGTCCAACAATTTATAAACCTTACTCTTTTTCTTTTCTGTTTCTTCTCTTTTTGCTAATTGATCATGTACATAAATAAATTGATAAAGTAATGTTGGTAATTTTTTGTGGATTGAACTGAATGAAACTTTGGTGGAATGCATGAGTTGTTTGTAAAAGGTTTTGATGAACCCTTCTCGATGCTTTAATGTTGAATTCCCCTTGTAAAAAAATGAACTTAGATTGGTTATTGTGATGCATGATTTACAATAAGTTTGGGGTGAAGGGGTGCATGCTTAGGAATTGTATCTCAGTCAAACATTTTGCAAAAAGTCCGGGTGAGAATTTGAGCCTCCATCATTGTTCTTAATTGAGTGAATCACATTAAGTTGCATTTTCCCGGATTGCCTGAATCTTTTCATGGTTTGCATATCTATATGTTTTGCATCATATGATTAAGGCATGTTTTTATTTGAATTAACTACTTGGCCATAAATTAAACCAACCTTGATGAATGATCCCTAGTTAGCCACATTGAGCCTTTAAGCCTATTGTTCTTGATGACCTTACATTACAAGACGAAATTTCGGAAAAACCATGTAACAGGATCTTAGGATCTAGGAGAGCATGGATGCTTAGCAAGAAAAAGGTTGTTTAGAAACTAATTTTAGGGTGGCTACAATGAGTTATCATCTTGCTTGAGAATTAGAAAAGGAAAAAGTAAAGGTTGAAGCCAAAAGGCAAAAAAAAAGAAAAAAGGGGCAATTAAAAGGTTATCAAATGAAAAGGTTTGTAACCACCCAAAGCGAAAAAGAAAAATGGAAAAAAGGAATTAGAGTGAAAAATATAAGTGTAAAAAGATTCACGCTGTCTTAAATTCCTAGGGACTTAAGCCTAGTACCTTTGTATATCCTACCTTTAGCCAGACCCCATTACAACCTTAAAATGACCTTTTGATGATGCATGCATATTTTTGTGGGAACTTTGTTGAGATGAAAATCAAATCTATGGAATGTGCACTTAATGGTGAAATGAGTGAAAAATCTCGAACTTTGATAAATTGAGCAGAAGAGTGATTTACTAAATACCCTTGTGAGGAAGGCAAGTGTTTGAATTTGGTGATCTTTGTTTGTATTACTGGATCCTTGATTTTGAAGTAATGATTGCATTCATGATTAATCTTTCTTTGTTCAAAGTGATGAATGTGGGATTGCTATAATGAATAATTGGGGGGGGGGGGTGCATTGAATTGAAAAATAATTTGATAACAAGTGCATGAAGGTTGGTTAAATTCGGTTTAGTCCATTGAACTAACCTTGTCTTAAGTCTCTGAAGTAGTTTTTAGGATATTTTGGTTAATTTTCTTATCAAAATAAAGCATTTAATTCTACTTTAAATTTCAGGTTAAAAATGAAGCTAGAGGAAGCTAAGAAAAATGAAGAAAACAAGCAAAAAGACAAAATTGGCCATTCGCCTCATGACAGAAGCTCGCCTCGCGAGCCGAGGAGTAAATTAGCGAGAGCAGGCAACCATTCAGCCTCGCCTCGTGAGCGGACTCATGGAATTGAAGGCCATTCCAGTCTCGCCTTGCAAAACATCCAAATTTGAAGCGACGCCAACTTAAGATTCGCCTCACGAATCCCTTCTCGCCCATGAGCGCGCGAGATCCCAAATATTATAAATAGCTTGTTTTAGGTTAGAGGGAAGGCAATTTTTGATTGTGAGTTGTAATCCTAGTTTGCATGGAGCTTTGTGGTGTGTTTTAAGTTAGTTTCTTGAAGGATGAATGCTTTCATTACTTTGTTCGTTGTTTTTCGTCTCGATGAGGAACTAATCCTCTTTTTCTAAGCGAATGATGAAGCCACCTTTGTTGTCATAATTTAACCAAGTAATATTTTCTTATACCCTTGTCTCTTTTCTTGTTTCTTAATTCCGTTTTGTTTGCGTTAATCCCATGTGGGCGCGTGGTTAACTAGTCTAGTGCGTTGAGGTGGAAGCGATTCGTTCTTAGGACTCGAATTAAGAACATCATTTGAATATTGCTAGGAATAGAATAGGAAAGTGGTGCAATCGCCATAAGGAACCTAGAACTTAATGAATCTAATTGTAGGTTGAATAGATTGGGAAATTGATAACTTGCAATTGTAGATAAATCCTTTTGAAAATCGGAAGTGATATTAGGATAATTGAGGGTTCGTGAATGACAAAGAAATTAAATTGAACATAGGGATAAGGAGATAAACGATTGGGTAACTTGTTTGATAGGGTAGGTGGATTTTTGATCTTAGAGCCTTAGCCATAATCAAATCTCATCACAATCTTTTAGCATCGTTAATTAATTGTTTTTTATTTAATATTTGATTTAATTCTCTCTCTCTTCATAACTCTCCCCTTTGACTTGGTCAACGCTTTGAATTTCCTTATTAAATTGGTTAAATTGGTCTTCCAATCCTTGTGTTCGACCTCGGTATTTACTTACAGGGTTTCATTACTTGCACGAAATGGTACACTTGCTGGATCGTCATCACCAGTATACAAGCCCCCCAAGCTTTGAGCTCAGAAGAACGTAAAAGCTTTATGAAAGAAGTAGAGCTTATCCTTAGTGTCGATAAAGTCCAGGATTTGTATAGATCGTCTTACTTCTACTAATCAAGCTCGGTGGCCAGGAGTGTCACATCTCGGGCAGTACTCAAGCTCAATGGGTGAACCTGGCATCGCGGCTAGTACCCAAGCCCCACAAGCTTTGAGCTCAAAAAGAGCGTAAAAGCTTTATGAAAGGAGTCGAGCTTGCCTTAGTGTCGATAAAATCCGAGGATTTGTATAGATCCTTTTACTTCGACTAATCAAGCTCGGTGGTGCGTGTTTCACATCTCGGGCAGTACTGAGTTTATTGGTGAGCTTCACATCTCGGCCGATAACATGTTCGAGAAACAGAAGATATTTCAATCTTGCCTTTGTTAAGACAAGTTTAGATCTTTGGTAGCTATGATTCGACTTATCAATGATTGAGCTCAAGCCGCATTTGGAAAGTCAAGTTAAACTCGGTCATTAGGAATTTACTTGGGCTTGTATTTAATTTGAAATCTTTGATGCCTTCAAGATGCTTATCTTGAGAGTTTGAACTTGACTCACCTTTTTCCAAGTTTAGCTTGGTATTTGGAAGCTTTTATAACGAGACCCTCTTAACCTTTCATTGAGTAGCTCTTAACCTTTCATCTAGTGGGGTTTTGAAATGCCCACTAACTTAAAGCTTGACCTTGAGTGTCATTATTTATGTGATCTTGAAGGTGTGTCTCAGAATAAACTTTCATAATAGCTTTTCCAATTTGTATGAGAAAATAGTTTTCATACATGTTCTTCATAATAACAACCAAATATAGGCTAAGAGATATCCTTTTTTGTAATTTTCGAGCATATCCTTCCTTTATTCCAATGCCCCCAAGCTCCGAGCTTGAAATAAGCGAAAGAGCTTAAATGTCAACTCGCATATCTTAATACGCTTTCTGGGTGCTTGGGACTTTGGATTTGTGATTTGTCGGAGCATTGCTTTCGAAATTTGTTTTTGTAGAACCAAGTCTTTCTTGGGTTTTCGACTTACTTGGCCGAGGCACTGCCTCGACTTTTCAGTGTGAAGGAGGAGTCATTGCTCGACCTCGACTTGGTTATTCGGTGCGAGGTGAAATGCTCGACCTAGACTTTTTAGTGCGAGTGAGTATAGCTTGATCTCGGCTTTCGGTGCGGGGAGCAATGCTCAACCTCGACTTTTCAGGATTCTTCCCTTTTGCTCTTGATGAGATGATTTTAACCCGAGCCCTTTAGTGGATTCTCAGATTCTTAATCTAGCATATGCTCGACTTTTTCCTGAGACAGATTCCCGACACGAGCATGAAAGTTGCGGTGCTTATGCTCCTCAGTCTCCTCCATTACCCGTTTTTGAGCCACAAGCTTTCTAATAATGTGAAGAAGATGAAAAGCATGAAGGCTGAAGTTGCCCGAGCTTTGCGACAGGGATGAGCTTGAGGAAGACTCTAACAAGTACGGAGAGCATGCTCGATTGGTTGGGCAATTGAGTCCGAGATCAACCTCTTTTTAATTATAGGAGGGAGTCAGAGCCTCGTTCGAAATTTTAGTAGAGGGAGTCCAAACTCGGCCTCCTTTTAGTTAGCTCGAGAGGGGGCCAAAGTTCGATCTGTGGTCTTTTAGGGAGGCGAGCCTCGACCTCGATTGGTTGGGCAATTGAAAACGACATGTCGTCTGGTAAAACTCCAGCAATCTCTTGAGGCTGAAAAGAAAATAGAAACGCAAGCTTCAAACTGAGTTGAAGGAAGCTGAAGCCTAAATGATGAAGGAGCATGTTTTTGGGTTTCACATCTGTGGAACAAATCCGATGCTTCCTTTCCGATGCTGACCTTTCATAGGTTGATGTGGATAAAGACTTTAACAAAGAAGGGGGTCATGGTCCTTTATCTTCGCCAATTTCCCTATGTACTTCTTTTGATTATGGTTTTATGCTTTGAGAGTATTATCCCAACTCTGCCTTTTTTTGTGGGTATTTAACCCAACATTTGGATTTACTCGTTTAACTCTCCCAAATTTTACCCACCTTTTATACTTGCGTTCGAGTAAGTGCTTGAGGACAAGCAAAGTTTTTAAGCAGGGTGATTTGATGAGTGTGATTTCACCTAAATCTTTGTCCATCATTTTGCATGCATTTTCATGTAGTTTAGGCATATTTTATTAGATTTTAGGTTAATTTTCCTTTGGAGCAGGTAAGGCGGTTTTAATGTGTTGTTTTTGCAGATATCAAGGGTAAAATGCTCAAGATCAACCATGATGAAGTTTGGATGAAGATAGAGCTTTAAAAGTGCAGAAAATGAGCCAAACAGAGCCCATCCAGGCCTAGCCGTGATGCCCATCACGACCGTGATCAAGCAAAACTAAAAAAGAACAAAGGTGATGCGCTGCGTCGCGGCCTAGGCGTGATAGCCATCACCGGCCGTGACCCAAAACCACCACAAGTCGGAGACCATCACGCCCAACCTTCGCATTCAAATCGCAACCATGAGCGGAAGGGCTCGCGGCGAGCTTAGCTCGCCACGCGAGAGATTGGCGCAGGCTCCATGAAGCAGACCCCATCACGGCCAGGCGTGATGGACATCACTACCGTGACGCGCATTACTTGGACCCGAAGAACCGAAATAGATCAATTTTGAGTTGGTTTGGGACTCTAACTTCCAATTTCTATAAATATGGACCAAGCGGATGCGTAAAGAGGATCAATCACAACATATCTTAGACAAGCACAAGGGGACTTGGCATAGATCTCTCTTCTCCTCTTCTCCCTCTCTTCTCACGATTTTTGTATTTTCATTATGTTGTCAATTGACTTGTCATCTCCATGCAAGGCGGAGTAATAGCTTTTAGTTTCTAGGGATTGGGGCTCACTTAAGTTTTGTTTACAATGTTGAATTTGATGTAATATCTTTGTAATTACGATTTTACTTTTAGATCGATTTCTCAGTGTGTTAATCACTCGTAATAGTCGGCAACCTTATTTGGTGGCGAGACGTTCTAAGGAGGAACCTAGCGGTGAACTTAGGATTTCTAGGGTGTTTCACTCGTAAAATTCGGGGTTGTTTGTTTTGTGAGATGTGGATGATCTAAGGAGGAACCAGGGTGAACTTAGGATTATTTGCAGCACTTAGACACTTTAATGAGGAACCTAGCGGTGAGCTTCAGGTGTCGGATCTATAAATCGGACTTAAGACTGAAATCACGAGTTAGAAGCCGTCCTCGAGGAGCAAACGAGTTGTCACGGGCAGCAGGGGGTCAATCTGGGATCGACTACCACGAGTAGGGTCGAGTCAATTGGGCACGGCTTGTAACCCGAGAGGAGCTTAAGCTATCGAGAGGATAAACTAGCCTTCAAGGCAATTTTAGCTAATCATCAGGTGTCGACTTAACAACGTAAAGCGATCTTGTTGGTAACCTAAATCCCCAGGAATCCATTTAGATCAAAACCCCAAAAACATTTATTTTGCTGTTTTATTTGATTTGTTTGTTTATCTTTCAATTGAAACCTTTTCAAAATACAAATCCTTTTTATACTGTCCGATTTACTCAATTCGAAATTAGTGCGATTGTAAAACAGTCCTACGTGGGTTCGATATCTTTTATTACTTGCGGCAATCCGGTACACTTGCCGTGAATCGTGACGACGTCGTCGCAGCGTCGACTTACGCCACATCAAGTTTTTGGGCGCTGTTCTGGGGATTGTGTCTTTTCCAATTTCAATTAGTTTTTAAAATTGATTTTCCCGGACCACTTTTCTTTTTATTTGATTTTTATTTCCGAAATTAAAAAAAAACAAAAACAAAATCAAAAATTTATTTTCCCTTCTATTGTATCCATCTCTGTGTGTTATATGCAAAGATCCCTAAGTCTTAGGAGCCTTAGAAGATTGGGCCCCGGAGATCGAGAGGACCTTCCATGGACGTAGAAGACTACAGAAGAGAGGAGAAAGGTTAGAGTCCCGTTCCACTCATGGCGAATCATAGGATACAAAGCCTTTGAAGGGACTACGCGGCCCCAAATGCGAGAGGCTCGAACCGGGATTGCAAGGCCAGAGATTGAGGCGGAGAACTACACTACTACCCCATGTTAATCAACATGATTAGGTAACATCAATTCGGAGGATTGCCTTCGGAGGACCCGACCGATCACATAGAGACATTCTTAGAGTTCACCGTGCAATCGGGATTAATGGAGCCTCGATCGATGTTGTACGTTTGAGACATTCTCCTCATCTCTCACCGGGAAGGCGAAGGCTTCGGCTTAAGCAAATCTCCTAACACCTTGACTACTTGGGACCAATTGGAGACGGGCGTTCTTGGAGAAATTCTTCCTCCATCCAAGACGGCTCATAAGAACCCGTATCACCGCTTCTTCCAAAAGACGGAGAATCATTATCGGAAGCTTGGGATCGATGCAAGGGCTGGCTGAGTCGTGCCCACATCACGGACTCGAGAGGTGGTTAATAGTGCACAATTTCATAACGGATTGGACTATCTTCAGGTGTCGCTAGATTCTCGCACGGTGGAGCATTTATGAATAGGCCTCTCCTTGAGGCATTCAACATCATCGAGAATGTAGCTACCAACTACCACCAATGGGGATCCAGAAGAGGTAATAACTTGAACAAGATTTCGGGGGGTAAGTTTAAGTAAATACACGAATCTTATTATGTCAAAGATAGACTCACTTAATAAACGTTTTGATCTCTTGGAAAAGAGCTAATGTGTGAGTGCATTAGGTGCTACTAACCTTGTTTGTGAGATTTGTGGAATGCGAGGACATGACATGATGGAATGCCCACATGGATCGGCCGGGTGAAAAGGGTGAACTCTTGTCACAACTTCTACGATCTGAACCCGAAAGCTGCCCAACTATGCTCCCCAAATCCCTACAACCAAAGAAGGAACAGCCCTTACCTGCTCCCCTCACGGCAACTACAGACAACACGCCTCGACCATGAGTTCCAAGAGGTCAAGGTAATAAGAGAGCAAAGACGGTATCCTCGGGTACAAAAGATCTAAACTCGAGACTTTATTTGAAATTTTTTGTTGAAACTCGAGACAAAACAGAATGAGGAGTTTAGACAACAAGGAAAAGGGCAGTGGGCGAGGCAAATAAAGGAGCTAGCATCTAAGGTAGACAACTTAGCAACTCATAACAAGATGCTAGAAACACAAATTGCCCCAACAAACCCAGACGTACTGAGACCTAAGGGTACATTCCCGGCAACCCAAACAAATCCCAATGAGCATTGCAATGCCATACACTTGAGGATGATAAGCTTGGGGTGGGGGGTAGCTGAAATGGAGGTGGGCAGGAGGAGGACACGAGCAAAAGGAAGAGCCGAGAACCAGTCGTCCACTCCACCACTATGTACCTAACCCCCGATACCTTTCCCACAAAAGGTTGGTCAAGAGAAAGCCAAGTGGAAGAAGAAATTAAGGCTTAGCGAGGAGCCAATTATCATGGAAAAACCAATATGCCTCCTAAACTAAAGACCCGGGTAGTTTCTCTATCGCTTACTTTCGATCGAACAGGTGCAAATAGACCACCTTATGTGACTTAGGGGCTAGCACGAGCTTGATGTCCCTCATTATCATGGAAAGGTTGGGAAGCAAAGAGTTGAGACCATTCAAATTCCCTTACAATTTGCGGATGGCTCAACTAGGACTCCTCTAGGCATACTAGAGAATGTTCTGTAAAGGTAGGTAAATTTCTTCATCCCTACAGACTTCCTGGTATTGGATATGAAAGGGAATTCTAAATTCCCCATCATTTTAGGAAGGCCCATTCTTGGCACCGGGAAGCGAATAATAGACGTAGGGAATGGTAAACCTCTCTCTAAATGTAGGGGAAAGTAGGGTAAATTTTCAGTTGACTAACTCTTGTAACAACCCTCCTTTTTGAGAGCCATGTGTGCAGAATTGATAACGTCTCCAGTGGTAAAAGAGGAACTCAACATGGAAGCAACTCACAGAAGATATGCATGGCGATGATGCACCACAGGTGGCGGTTGGAGTTGCTGTCCATGCGGAAACAAAACTTCCCACGGGAGGAAGGAAGGCTAGGAAGCCCAAGAGAAGAAGCAGACCAGGGCGTTATTAGCTGTATGTGCGAAACAGACTTTTGAAGGAGTTCCTTGGAAAAGAGTGTTCCTGCACTTCTACGCCAACCCTTTTGATTGAAGGAAGTTTGGTGACTTAGGATAGTAAACAAGCGCTTATTGGGAGAGCAAACCCAAGTTTTCTTTCCCTTTTTCCTTTTTTTTTGATTTAACCTCTTGAATAATTTGAAGGGATCAAGAGGCAAAAATATCATTAATAAGTTTGTCTAGTGTTTTCAAGTTGAGAAAGGGAAGAAGCAGAGAAAAATAAAGTCGGGAGGCCATCACGCGTCACGGCGTGATGAACTAAACAAGAGCGAGAAAGGATCACGGCCTAGGCAGACAACCATCAAGCGTGATGAGTAGGATGCCAAGATCGAGAGCATCACGGCAAGCGTGATGCAGATCAAACGGCCGTGGCAGGGGCAACTCCCCGAGACCAAAAACGATCACGGCGTACCGTGATGAACTCATGGCCCGTGATGAAATTTCTACCCAAGTTTTGGCTGGAATGCAAGCCAACACCGTCTACCGATTCGGTAAGTTGTTCCATTTTTCTCCTCTCTCCCGACTGGATTATTTACATTGGAGAAAATGTAAGTAATCAAGATAGGGGAGTATTTATTTTTTGCATTTGCATTGTTGCATTCATATTGCATTCACATAGGCATATTTGGTATGATTACATTCTCTGGATGTGCCCTCACTTTAGAACATGCATCCGATTGTGAGAACTTGGAGCCAAATGAATTGAGATAGTGAATTTTCAGACCCAATTTTTTTTTATTCTTGTGATATGGCTGGAGATAAAAATTCTTGAGATAGTCATTTGATAGTTGATAATTGGCATGTGGTTCCTTAAGTTTGTATACCTCACTGATTTTTGAACTACTAAATGTAAGATTTTGAGCCAAATAGGGGTATTCACTAAATCTACCCATTTCTTGTGATAGAGTGTTGTAATTCCTCTTGGGTATGTATTTTTCCAGAACTTGACTTGAAACCATTTTGAAACTTAAAAATTTCTGAAAACATTTTTGGAAATGATTGAGGCACTAGGTATTTTTCGGCCTCCCGAGCTTTGAATGATAAATGCTACCCCTTAGTTGCCCAATTTTGAGCCTAAATATAAAATACTTTTCTTGGTACCTTGAATTACTTTGATAAATAATGCTAAGTATGGCACCTTTTAAAGTATTACAAAAGGGTAATTGGTAGTTGGAAAAAAAGTCATGGGATGAAAAAGCTAGAAAGTAATTTCTCTTGAGCTATAAATCTCCCTTCTCCAAACAAATAAAAATGAAATAAACACAAGAAAAATGGAGAGGGGATGACAAAAGGAGTAGAAATGAAAGAAACAAAAAAAAATAGAAGGAAGAAAGGTGGAAAAGGTAAACCTAAGCCCAAAAATGGGTATTTTAAGAAGGTGTCATGCTTTGCAATGTTTGATGATTTGTCTAGCCTTCTTGAAATTCCCTTTCCTTGATTTCCACCTTCCAATAAATCCCGTAGCCACATTACAGCAAGGAAAGACTCTTGATTTTTAAGTGTTTTCATTGATAAAGTAGAGATTTGGGGTTAATAGTCGAGCCTATGGTAAAATACTTTCCTTAGGGAAATGGAGTGAATTATCATATACCCTAAAACACTTGAGTGGTGAGGCAGTGCCAGTCAGTGAGAATATTAATTTGATGAACCTAAGCTTCTAATTGGACTAGAAATTGATTGTCTCTTAAGTCTTATTGAATATGTCCTATCACTTGGATTAGCTTGTAGGGTTCTTGGTTCACTATCCATGCTTTGGTTGGTATATCTTATGCTTGAGTAATTGCTTGAGGACAAGCAAATTTTAAGCTTGGGGTGATTTGATGAGTGTGATTTCACCTCATCTTTGTTCACATCATTTGCATGCATTTTCATGTAGTTTAGGCATATTTTTATTAGATTTTAGGTTAATTTTCCTTTGGAATGGGTAAAAAAGGCGGTTTTAGGTGTGTTGTTTCGTAAATATCAAGGGTAAATGCTCAAGATCAACCATGATGAAGTTTGGATGAAGATAGAGCTTTAAAAGTGCAGAAAATGAGCAAGAGAGCCCATCACGGCCAAATCAGGTGTGCCCATCATGGCCATGATCGAGCAAAACTAAAAAGAACAAAGGTGAAGTCGAGTCTGTCACGGCCTGGCGTGATAGCCATCACGGCCGTGACCCAAAACCACCACAAGTCGGAGACCATCACGGCCGCGTGTGATCCGTAACACGGCCATGAGCAGAAGGCTCGCGGCGAGCTTAGGCTCGCCATGCGAGAGAGATTCTAATTTCATGAAGCTTGCGAAGAGATGTCACTGCCAGGCCGTGATGGACATCACACAGAGGCGACACGGACTCAAGAAACCGAAATAGATCAGATTTTGAGTTGGTTTGGGACTCTAACTTCCCAATTTCTATAAAAATGGACGCGTGAGACAGAAGAGGATCAATCCACAACATATCTAGACTTGTAAAGGACTTAGGCATAGATCTCTCTTCTCCTCTTCTCCTCTTGATGAGCCTCTGTTTGTGTGGTTTATTAACTAGTAAAGATCTTGGCTCTGTCTATTTTATATCATTTTTACCCACAATTAGACTTGATTGTCCTTAAGTAGTATTTTAGTGAAGTGTTTTTAAGTTAACTTAGTTGATTTAGAGTGAGTAAGTATTTTACTTTTATTTTCTATTTTCAGGTTAATAAAAAGAATAAATACGAGCTTTAGCCCAGCGAGAAGAGTCTGTTCGCCGGAATGAGGGAGGGTGTTTTTCTGAAATTGCAAAAATTTCCGTCTCGCCCCACACTAAGAGCTCGCCTCGCGAGCCACCCCAACCATGAAAAATCCGGACGATCACGGCTTGCCCGTGTTGAAGGCCACAGGCATTACGGTTGCCGAAGGTCAAGAGAGTTCGCCACGGGGAATGATAGTTAATCCTCACGAAAACTAAGATGCGGAGACCTTTCATAATTCGCCCAAGCGAGCGTTAAGTCGCCTCACAGACTTATTCCAGAAATTGTGTATATAAGTAATCTTAGGCAGAATCTAAGAGGCTAGTCAAGTTTAGTTTTGGCTAGTTTCTGTGCTAGTTTTTTTTTATTTTTCTCTTGGTTTATTGTTTTCTTTAGAATGGAACTAGTCTCCTGCAGGGGATTACTCCACAGAATTGGTCCCCATTACCACACTTGAGGTTGAGATTCCTCTTTCATTTGCTTTCTCTTTTCAATGCAATGCTGTATGTTTCTGTTTTCATATTTAGAAGATGTAGGTAAGTGTGGTATTGTTTCATTCCCGTTGATGTTATGTTCCTATATATAATCGCTTTGTTATTTCAAAGGTATGCTCATTCCAAATGTTCGTTTGTTCATAGAGCTTCACCCCGTTGTTATTTCGGGAATAGGAACATACATGCAGCAGTAGCGATTTTAGTGTATTGTTAATTGTTGCTATAGCACGGAGGGGATTAAGATTCCTTAGTAGAATATGCATGAACCGATGATAGTTGGAGAAACCGAGACATAGGTTAATTGTCTTTAGTTTATTTGTTAATCTCTTTTCTTACTCTTGTTTTTATTTTGTTTCTTTATTTTATTTTAATCTCAAAACCAATTTCCAACTCTTACTAATTTTCTCATAATAACAACCCTAAAGAGTCCTAGAGAAGCGATGCTCGTGGTTGTGGAGCATCTTGCATTATTTTATAATGCGCTACCGTTCTTTTTGGCGAGTGGTGACAAGTACTCACCAAAAATGGAGCCTTGCCCGGGGACTCCGTTTGTTGTTATTAGCGGAAGATAAAATTAAAAAAAAAAAATCTTTGCTAATTAGTTTTGTCTCAGATCCGTAAGTTGGTAATTTTTGCCCATGGATAATTATATGCAATTATGTGCCTAATGTTTGTGTAGAGCGACCATGCATGTGTATCCCTAATTTTAGTGAGCCACCACCATACTATCCTAGCCAAGTGACCACGCGTGCACCTTCCAACCTTCCTGTAGGACCCGTGCGTCAGGATCGTACTGGAATAAATGCACATATGGAAGGAATGATGCAACAAATGGCCAAGGTAAACTAGCAGGATGATGGAGGCGAGTAATCATGTAATAGCAAGATGGAGGCTCAATACCGAGAGGGACTAAGCTGAATCTCTAAGTTGTAGGCTCATTTTCTAGGGTGTTTCACTAGAAAATTCAGGAGGCTGTTTGTTTTGTAGAGGATGTGGATGATCTAAGGAGGAACGCAGTGAACTTAGGAATTATTTGCATGACTTAGACATTTAAGGAGGAACCTAGCGTGAACGTGTGGATGACATAGTGAAGTTCGGACTGGGACTCGAAATCACAGAGTTAGAAGTCGCCCTCGAGGAGCACCCGAGTTGTCACGAACGCAAAGGATCCAATCGGGATCGACCACCACGAGAGTGGGTGCCGGGAATTGGGCACGGCCTTTGTAACCCAGAGGAGCTTAAGCTATCGAGATAAACTCCTTCAAGGCAATTTAATCACCAATATAAATCGATTACAACATAAACTGATCTGTTGGTAACTCAAATCCCTAGATCCATTTAGATCAAAACCCCAAAATATTTGTTTTCCTTATTTATTCCCTAATTTATCTCAAAATCTTTTTCAAAAAATAAAATCCTTTACATAGTCCGCA
The DNA here is from genome assembly GCA_030762895.1 of Sophora flavescens. NCBI lineage: Eukaryota > Viridiplantae > Streptophyta > Magnoliopsida > Fabales > Fabaceae > Sophora > Sophora flavescens. Next base: position 24,731 of record JAUPTC010001022.1, read on the forward strand.
TTTAATCAATTTGAAATCCAATTACATTCAAACACATCTCGTGGGTGAGTATCTTACATTACTTGACGCAATTCGCACACCGCATGAATCGCACGAGCGCCATCGCGTATTTCATACCCTTATCAAGCATGTCAACATATCTTGATCTCGTATTTAATCCTTAGGCGTTCGGTTTGTTTCCTTTATAAGCACTAGAATGCCTATTTTCCTTCTTCTCCCATATATTTCAACTTCTTTTAGCTGCCCTTTTTTCTAATTAGTCAATGACTTTTAAAGCTACGCTAAGAGTAGTATTTGGTCGGCAGAAAAATCCTGCATTTGCACCTTGTGAAGGCTCACCAGAAAAAGGTCATTTAGCGACGAAAATAGTGACCCGAAATTTTGGTTGCTTTTACGACTAAAGAGCGGGTCGATTGTAGGATCTCATGAAACAACGGTTGTGAGTTGATTCTGCGACCAATAGAGGCAGAAATAGAGCGTATGGAGATATCGGAGTAGCTATATAGGGCAGCTAAACAAGGGAAAGTAAAAGCTCGAAATTTTATGAATTGTTAGCGACCCGAAATGGCGTCGAATTAAATGCAAACGGTCAAAATTTATTTTATATTTGCGACACGATTTTAATTCGCCTAAGCGCCGTAAAATAAATAAAGTAGCTGTTAAGCGACGAAATTTAAATCGAGTCCTAAATTCACTAAATTCAATTCAACCAAGCCATATTAGTTATCGACAGGATTAGCCAGACTAATTATTACAACTAAATCAAATCCCTAAATTAACGGTAACCTCCTTCTTCACTCTTTTATCCGTCACATATCTACTCTCCTTTTGTTCATAACCCGCTCACGGGCCAACTACAAGACTCCTCCACCCTTATCACATCCCTACTCTCAGATAAGTTATCCTCTACTCATCTCTCTCTCTGTCTCTTTTCTCTCTGTCTTCTCCCACTGTTTCTCTCTTCCTAGCCGCGCTGCCGGCCACCACAAGACACCTCCTATCACCACCTCTCCCCTCCCGCTCGTAGCTCACCATCTACTCCATCTCTCTCTCTGTCTTTGTTTCTCCGCATCTCTCTCTGTCTCTCTACTTCGCTTTCTACATGTTTCTAAGGCCTCTCTATCCATTCGCTTGGGAGTGGGGAGATACGTTGGCTAGCGGATCACAAAATACGAGTAACAAATTTGTTGTTGAAAACTTGTGTTTAGCTTTTGCTAGTGGTTTGTGGTTGATTTTGATGTTTAATTTTCGTTTTTACATGTGTCGATTTAAATACTTCTTTATCATTCACAAATGTTTTTTGTTTGTGTTTATATAAAATGAATAGGAGAAGTTGTTGATGTGGTTCGGTGATGGTGTGAACACTTGGTGATTTCGAAGGTTTCATGTTTGTGTTTCCATAAATCATAAACATTAGGAGCTAAATCTAAATTGATCTTTTTATCATAACCAATGCAGGTAGTATCATGCTACATGAGTTTTTCTATTTTGATTTTCTTGTACAATGGGATGATGAACCCTTATTATTTGGTATGCTATGTTGGTTTGTTACTCAATATTAGAAGATCTAACCACGCTACCGAATTTGTGTTCCTCTCGATTGATATAATTAAACGTTCCATGTGTTCGATCTTGTTTTTCTCATGGTTGGAATTTATTCGAGGAATGCTGATAGTATTTGGATATAAATTGTGATTTCCTACCATGTTTTTCTCTTGTTTTTTCTTGTTTGATTAAATATAAATTTATTTATTTTTATTTAATTTTTTTATTTTAATAATGCTGTTGTTTCACCTTTACAATTCATTTATTAATTAGGTGACAACTAGACTAGGAAAAATTATAATATCTAACATTTAACTCTAAGTCTAGGTGGAATCAACCTCATACTTGCTCCCACTAAACTTTTTTGGCAAGATCACTTTCATTGGTGTGTTTATGGCTTGAAAAGTTACAAAAAAAAAAAATTCACTGAAATAAAATTACAAAATAAATTCATTAATTGTAATAAAACGCATAAGTTCGGCATGTGAAGGGTTAGTAAGACGAGCATGCATCGTATATCATATAGCATAACAAGTTTCATAATAACAATTCAACATCCCATTCATATCATTTTAATAATATGCTATGCATGCAGCGCTTACTCCCAGTACTAGGGAAATTCGTCATAGGGTGCTTCATTAGCATTAAGGTGTGCAATATTTAATTTTACTAATTCAAATGACCATGCATGCATCACTTTTCAACTTCACCTTTCTTTTCAAACTATATTATTGGGACTATTAAACCTTTAAAATTGTTGTTTTAATTCATATTGCAATTATTGAGTGACATTTCCAAAACTTCCCATCTATTAATTGCGGAAACACCAATATAAAGATGTTTTGTGAAACCGATATTGCTGATTCTATTTTTATATTAATTTATGTGTTTCGTAGCTTATAAATAGTTGTAATGGATTCTGTATATGATAGAATAGGATTTGATTTGAAATGACTAATTTCATTTATGCATGACAGGTCCTTGTTGTCATATTCTTCTATCTGTTGGCTCCCGCTCTGCTCTTATCCTTGCTCGGTTTTGTTTTTCTCTCCCGTAAGTTCTCTGAACACTCAGTGTAATGTATTATGAATTATCGTGTTGTTTGGTAGTGAGGGTCTGTGCTCACAGGATGTGATCTTGTACATTGTATCTTGACAATTTAATGTTTATGCATGTGTTTGTCAATATGTGTTGTTTGTTAGTGGAGCGGAGCTTAATAGATGTGATCCTGTCCGGAGAAATGGGATCTTTAGTTTTAACGTGATAATTTGAAATTATGCATGTGTTTGACAATTAACTGCTACTTGTTATAGTGGAGAGCGGAGCTCAATAGGATGTTTGCTCAATATTTAATCTAGTTTGTATTGATTTACTCTGAATTTATATAAGCTCAACAATGTTGCAATATTTATAGGTTAATGGTTTTATTTTCTATTAGAGTCATCCAATTAATTCCAAGAAAGCCTTGTTTCTTTGCTTGAGATTCAAAGGGGCATACGTAACTTATCAGGTATGCATGTCCATTGTATTGAATCTTGAATTATCTAAGTGGGACGATTTGGGGAAAAAACTTTTCACTCCTGCTAATAGTCATTTTAAATGTTCAAATGCCTTATATACTTGTTGAAATCTCGTTCTCATGCATTTCCTTTTTGTTCTCTGATACAATACTTGATTGGTGATTCTCACCGTGTCTGAGTCGGTAACTTGGGACCGATGGGAAATGTTTTGCAAATTCTGTCAAGTATAAGGTATTTGAATATGGGAATAACTATTAGTGCCGGTGTGGCAAAGGTTTCCCGAATGGGATAGGTTTATATCTTATCATAAGAACGAGATTGATGGAGTTATTGGAATGCACCGTAATATATAGAAGTGTTATTGTAGGGATTGGTCGGCTATTTAATTTGCAATAATGGATAATTCCGAGAATCTAATGGATGATCGTAGGTTGGATCTAATAAATGTCTGTGGGAAGAGTATAGAGCTGGAGTGGGTGAGTTGTAGAGTTTGTTGTTAGCCAGAGAGATTTATACGGTGGGGCGTGATCAATTGAGGTATCCTTGAAAAAGATCCTGTCGAACTTTCAAAAGCGTGGACGGAGTGGTGAGCGATCTTTATGAGAGGGCTTCATGCCTGAATACATTTGGAGTAACCATGGTGAGATGTTCACGACTTAAACCCGATTGTGGTTGAAGGTTGAAGTTCTGTGGAAGTGGTGACCGGAGGAAAGAATTGAATCCATACGAGCAGATGATAATGGATTATGCTTTGGACCATTGGTCAGTGTTGTACTGGTAGTAGGAGGAGAATATGGTGGAATGGGTTCCCAAATACACAGGTACAAAAATAGATAAAATTATGGTATTTTTCAAGTTAGGTAGTGTTCGAAGGTATAATAAGGCGTACGGCCCATTCATTTTTTTTTTTTTCACAACAGCAGAGCAGTTTATTACCTCGCCATATCCCGAAGGACATCTTGCCCAGTTGGTGTTATTAAGATAAAGGACTCTGAGATAATTCCGATAATAACAAGCCAAGAAAAAGATGCTCGTATCAAGATGATGAGTTTTCAAGACCCCACGTACCGTCTGCAAATCACGCGGGACATTATTGTTAATTCTGCGGCGGACATTTCGGAAATGGGAAAGAAGTTGTAAAGAGAGTTAATGGATATCCGGTTGGGCCGCATCCCTAGCGAGGTACATTAGATCAAGTGATAATTAATGAGAGTGAGGGTGAATTTAGTGACGGAGATTCGCATAGGTAATTTATTTATGTCATAATTCATTGTGTAAATGTCATTCTACTTATTAGGTAATTTATTTTTGTATTATTTACACTGTTGTGTAATCATCTTTTCATTTTTCCACAGTATTTTTTATGGCGATTCCTACAGAGGTAGGGGTCGTCGTGGGAGGTGGAATCGTCGCGAGAGTCCCTTCCCAGGCCGACCCACGCCCTTGGGATTGACGACCACCCTACCAGACACCTCGTGACGGGACACCTCGAGCAGTGATGGAGTTGCACCCTGACCATCATGTGGTGGGACACTGAGGCTGCACCATAATCATCCCCATCTACGGCGACAGTGACCATCATCATCATCGGGGACGAGAGAGTCGCGATCCATCTGACAGGGAGGATTCTTCTTATCCCCCAGGGGATACATGATATGCTAATCTAATTTTTAATATATATAAAACTATCGTTAATTTCTATTTACTTGTTTTTTTAATTTATTTAGAACATTTATTAATGCTCTAATTTTGTCGCAGCCTTTTGCCCGCAAAGGGCCCTTCGATTCGAGCATCGGGGTAAGATCCCGCGACGCAAGCTCATGGTCCATGGCCTATGGAAGGCCATCCCACCCGGGCATGTGTGGACTGGCTTGTTTTGTGAGTTTAAGGTAACAATTTATTAAGTTATTTAAATTAAATTTACATTATATATATGTACACACTAATCTCCTAACAACCGTAAGTTGCGTAGCAGTATAGGTGGGACTTACTTAGAGGCTTCGTCAGGGACATATTTGAGCATAAAGGCTCACCTGTCATGAAGAATCAATGAAAAGCCGAGAAGGGCTTCTAATAAGGGGGAGGGTGGATCCCGAGATCGGGAGGCAGCCGGACCAAGACGGGGTACTAAGAAGTTCCAGGGATCTGTGCCACAAACACAGGGACCGAGCTCTCGCCGGTGGCGCATGTGCTTGGACCAAGGTCTTAAATCACCCACGCCCACTACGCACGGTGAAACGTAATACATTAAACTTTTGACTTAATATACTATTTAATTAATTAGTTTTCATTTTAATTATTCTTATGAATTTAATATTACATTTTCCCCGTGCGTAAAACAATGGGCTCCGACCGCTATGGAGTTGCTGGCAGGACGAAGAAGTTGAAGTCGGGACATCGGTCAACGATAAGGTCTGTGAACTATGTCAGAAGCAAAAATAATTTAGTGTTTACTTGTAATTTATTATTATAAATGAATTTTTAATATTAAATATAATTTTAACTAAATCTTCAACTATACTTGTAGGTGGGTTTCAACGAGAGCAAGGACGACATGCCATATCACGCTCACAAATACAAGACGAGGCTTGACCGGTGATGGGCCCCGCTCTCCCGTCTCCGGGCAATTTTATAATGCCATTTATTTGGGAGGTCATCAAAGTGTGGAACAAGAAGGGGCACGGTATGGCCCGACACTGGGAGGCGAGTTTATCGCTTCATCGTCTCGAAGAAGTCGCTTCCTTCCTCGCGCCGATACCGCCCTCGGAAGGTGTTCCACCAAATCAGACACCATCACGCA